>CM051269.1:32512574-32515074 GCA_027921565.1 Artemia sinica
AAGAAACATTAAGGTTTCTTTAATCTTAGGTCTGAGGGATAAACGTTCTTTAGGTCAGAGAGAAAAATTAATATTCTATTTTTAAATAGGGCTTCATTGATCTTTAGTGTCAGGAATTATAATTGACATCACTTGTTATCTTGGAATTATGCGGGAGTCTAAAGAGATAGAAATTCTATTTTTAAATACGGCTTCACGGAGCTTTAAGTCGGAGAGATAAATTGATATTCTAACGAAACCCTAATAGTTTAGCTAGGAACATTTATGAGATGAAGAGATTAACGTAGGAAAGGGTTCCCTAGAAATTTGAAATGCGTTAGCGCAGGGATGCCAAACAAAAGGAACACGCTGAAATTACGTTTAGGGATTATTTGGGCGAAACCGTTTTATCCATTTTATGGGATTATTTCGGCGAAACAGTTAGAGACATTTTGAAAGAAGATTTTAGGAAAGGTTTTAGAAGAGAATTTGAGGGTGAAACTCTGTGGTCGTTATAATACACAAGTTCCATTTGAACAGTATTGTGAGGTCCTCTACCCCAACCCCAAAGAGTTCCGATCCCCCACCCCAACCCCGAAGGAAGCCCCCGGTCCTCAAAGGTCCCCCAAGCTCCCAAAGGGCCACCGGCGCCCCCAAAGGCCCACCCAGACCTCCAAAGGCCATCCCCGGGCCCCCCAAAGGCCCATCGAGCTCCCAAAGGACCAACGGGGTTCCAAAGGCCATCCTTCGGTCCCCAACTGCCCCCCCCGGACCCCCAAAGGCCCTCCCTGTGCCCCAAAGGCCCTCCATGTGCCCCAAAGGCCCATCGAGCTCCCAAAGAACCAACGGGGTCCCAAAGGCCCTCCACCGGTCTCCAAATGTCCCCCAGGCCCCCAACTGCCCCCCCGGACCCCCAAAGGCCCTCCCTGTGCCCCAAAGACCCTCCCCCGGCCCCCCAAAGGTCCACCGGGCTCCCAAAGGACCAATCGGTCTTCAAGTGCCCCCCAGACCCCCAAAGGCCCTCCCTGTGCCCCAAAGGCCTTCCCCCGGTCCCCAAAGATCCCCCGGGCCAGAGAAACGCCGCCGGGATGCGCCGTGGGCCAGGAAAGTGCCGCAGGGATGCGCCGCGGGTCAGGAAAGCGCCACAGGGGATGCGCTGCAGGGAGGTTAGGTTAGGTACCTATGATTTGGGATGGGTGGATTGCTACTTTTGACTTTTCTGAGCTGGATTTCTTAGCCTATCATAGGTTTTTGTTGTCTGAAACCTATAGTTTGGGATGACTAGTTTGCTATTTTTGACTTTTCTGAGCTAGGTTTCTTAGCCGTTCATAGGTGAGTGTTGTCTGAAACCTATGATTTGGGATATGTAATTTGCTATTTCCGACTTTTCATAACCGGATTTCTTAGTCTTTCGTAGGTGTGTGGTGTCTGAAACCTATGATTTGGGATGTGTGGGTTGCTATTTTTGACTTTTCTGAGTTGGATTTCTTAGTCTTTCATAGGTGTGTGGTGTCTGAAACCTATGATTTGGGATGTGTAGTTTGCTATTTTCGTCTTTTCTGAGCTGGATTTCTTAGCCTTTCATAGGTATGTGTTGTCAGAACATTATGATTTGGGATGTGTAGTTTGCTATTTCAGGCTTTTCTGAGCTAAGGTTTTCTAGTATTTCGTAGGTGAATGTTGTCTGAAACCAATAGTTTGGGATGAGTAGTTTGCTATTTTTGACTTTTCTGAGCTAGGTTTCTTAGTCTTTCGTTGGTGTGTGTTGACTGAAACCTATGATTTGGGATATGTAGTTTGCTATTTTTGACTTTTCTGAGCTGGATTTCTTAGTCTTTCATAGGTGTGTGTTGTCTGAAACCTATGATTTGGGATGGGTGGATTGCTACTTTTGACTTTTCTGAGCTGAATTTCTTAGCCTTTCATAGGTGTTTGTTGTCTGAAACCTATAGTTTGGGATGACTAGTTTGCTATTTTCGACTTTTCTGAGCTAGGTTTCTTAGCCTTTCATAGGTATGTGTTGTCAGAAAATTATGATTTGGGATGTGTAGTTTGCTATTTCGGGCTTTTCTGAGTGGGATTTCTTAGTCTTTCATAGGTGTGTGTTGTCTGAAACCTATGATTTGGGATGGGTGGATTGCTACTTTTGACTTTTCTGAGCTGAATTTCTTAGCCTTTCATAGGTGTTTGTTGTCTGAAACCTATAGTTTGGGATGACTAGTTTGCTATTTTTGACTTTTCTGAGCTAGGTTTCTTAGCCGTTCATAGGTGAGTGTTGTCTGAAACCTATGATTTGGGATATGTAAATTACTATTTCGGGCTTTTCTAAGCTAGATTTCTTAGTCTTTCGTTGGTGTGTGTTGTCTGAAACCTATGATTTGGGATGGATGGATTGCTACTTTTGACTTTTCTGAGCTGGATTTCTTAGCCTTTCATAGGTGTTTGTTGTCTGAAACCTATAGTTTGGGATGACTAGTTTGCTATTTTTGACTTTTCTGAGCTAGATTTCTTAGCCTTTCAT
>CM051269.1:32517574-32520074 GCA_027921565.1 Artemia sinica
CACACACACACACACAAAAACTTACACACACACACACGAAAACTTACGCACGCACACGAAAACTTACACACACACACGCCAAAACTTACACACACACAAAAACTTACACACTTACCATATCACAGTTACATTGTCTTAATTTTTCAAATTTCATTTTGAATTTCTGTCGTGAAATGCAAGAGTTGGAATATTTCAGTAGTGACTTGTTGTGCTTTACCTTCTCACAGTTACATTCTCTTGATTTTTCGAAGTTCATTTTGAATTTCTGTCCTGAAATGCAAGAGTTGGAAAATTGGGGTCTTAGTCCACCAGCCCGAATGGTGGAAATCCACTAGCTCAGTATTGGGGTCCCAGTCCACCAGCCTGAACGGTGGAAATTCACTAGCTCAGAATTGGGGTCTTAGTCCACCAGCCTGAATGGTGGAAATCCACTAGCTCAATATTGGGGTCTCAGCCCACCAGTCTGAATGACGGAAATTCACTGTTTAAGTTAGGTTAGGTTAACTTATCATGAGCGCTCATGATAACTTAACCTAACCTTTTCCGGCGAGTATGGTTAGGTTAGACTAGATTAAGTTAGGTTAGGTTAAGTTAGGTTAGGTTAGCCCATGTATGCTTCACTTAGGTTAGCTTAGGTTTGGTGAGAGACATGCAAAAAGTTAGGTGTATGATTAGGTTAGGTTAGGTTGGATTAAATTAGGTTAGGTTTTTCCGGCGAGTATGGTTAGGTTAGACTAGATTAAGTTAGGTTAGGTTAAGTTAGGTTAGCCCATGTACGCTTCACTTAGGTTAGCTTAGGTTAGGTGAGAGACAGACAAAAAGTTAGGTGTATGATTAGGTTAGGTTAGATTAAATTAGGTTAGGTTAAGTTAGGTTAGGCTAGGTTAGCCTACGTACGTGCGCGTACGTAGGCTAACCTAGCCTAACTTAACCTAACCTAATTTAATCTAACCTAACCTAACCTAATTGTGTGTGTGTGGTGTGTGTGTGTGTGTGTGTGTGTGTGTGTGTGTGTGTGTGTAAGTTTTTGTGTGAAGAAAACTAGCTCAGAAAAGACAAAAATAGCAAACCACTCATCTCAATCATAGGTTTCAGTCAACACACACCTATGAAAGGCTAATAAATCCAGCCCAGAAAAGTCAAAAATAGCTAACTACATAACCCAAATCATAGGTTTCTGAAAGGACACACCTATGAAAGGCTAAGAAATCTAGCTCAGAAAAGTCAAAAATAGCAAACTAGTCATCCCAAACTATAGGTTTCAGACAGCAAACACCTATGAAAGGCTAAGAAATCCAGCTCAGAAAAGTCAAAAGTAGCAATCCATCCATCCCAAATCATAGGTTTCAGACAACACACACCAACGAAAGACTAAGAAATCTAGCTTAGAAAAGCCCGAAATAGTAATTTACATATCCCAAATCATAGGTTTCAGACAACACTCACCTATGAACGGCTAAGAAACCTAGCTCAGAAAAGTCAAAAATAGCAAACTAGTCATCCCAAACTATAGGTTTCAGACAACAAACACCTATGAAAGGCTAAGAAATTCAGCTCAGAAAAGTCAAAAGTAGCAATCCACCCATCCCAAATCATAGGTTTCAGACAACACACACCTATGAAAGACTAAGAAATCCCACTCAGAAAAGCCCGAAATAGCAAACTACACATCCCAAATCATAATTTTCTGACAACACATACCTATGAAAGGCTAAGAAACCTAGCTCAGAAAAGTCGAAAATAGCAAACTACACATTCCCAATCATATGTTTCAGACATCACACACCTATGAAAGACTAAGAAATCCAACTCAGAAAAGCCCGAAATAGTAATTTACATATGCCAAATCATAAGTTTCAGACAACATTCACCTACGAAATACTAAGAAACCTTAGCTCAGAAAAGTCTGAAATAGCCAACTACTCATCCCAAACTCGAAGTTTCAGAGAACAAACACCTATGAGTGACTAAGAATCCTAGCTCTGAAAAGTCCAAAAAGCAAACTATACCTCCCAAATCATAATTTTCTGAAAGGCCACACCTATGAAAGGCTAAGAAATCTAGCTCAGAAAAGTCAAAAATAGCAAATTAACCATCCCAAATCATAGGTTTCAGTCAACACACGCCTACGAATGGCTAAGAAATCCTGCTCAGAAAAGTCAAAAAATAGCAACCCACACACCCCAAATCATAGGTTTCAGACACCACACACCTACGAAAGACTAAGAAATCCGGTTATGAAAAGTCAGAAATAGCAAATTACATATCCCAAATCATAGGTTTCAGACAACACTCACATATGAACGGCTAAGAAACCTAGCTCAGAAAAGTCAAAAATAGCAAACTAGTCATCCCAAACTATAGGTTTCAGACAACAAACACCTATGAAAGGCTAAGAAATCCAGCTCAGAAAAGTCAAAAGTAGCAATCCATCCATCCCAAATCATAGGTTTCAGACAACACACACCTATGAAAGACTAAGAAATCCAGCTCAGAAAAG
>CM051269.1:32532574-32540074 GCA_027921565.1 Artemia sinica
AGATGCCAGGTAAGGCAGTAAACGCCTGGTTTTGGAGTAAGATCAAGGTCCATTGTTGAATAGGAGGTTATTGGAGGTTTAACGTACGGGGGACACCACTTTTAAAGGCAAAAAATGGCGCAAAGAGTTGCTATGCCACTTACTGGAGGGAGAGATCCCTCGTCGGCCCCAAAATAGTGGGATTTCCGTTACTCCAACGGTTCCGTATCTACTAGCGTGATCGGATGGTCCAGGACCACTTTTAAAAGCCAAGGTTTACCGATAAGATTTCTAACTATCTCTTTAGACTCGACCTAGGCTGAAAAGTTAAAAGAGTACATAGTATAAGAAAAAATCTTACTGTAGTCAATTCACGCTATACAAGAACTCAAAACGGAACTAAAGGTAAAAATCTTACAACTAACCAATACACTTTAAGACGCGCGCTTGCGCGCGCACCTCTGACCAAAGGCGATGAATGGCCGAATCAAATCAGACCCCCAGCATCATTTGAAGCTTTTTAAACTCTAAATTTAGGCTGTATGAGTCATCGCTCAACTGGCTTTTTCAGACACTCGCTGATTAGTGGATTCTTTAGACATCGTAATAAAAGCTTTCCTGGGGTTTAGATATTTAACATAAATGAAGTTAAATTTATAAAAAGGCATTTTTCTGAAACAAAAGGGGCCAAAGGTCCCAACACCTCCCTCCTAAGAAAAATGACCGCCATCACGCCATGGGTCAGAGCAAAAAACAGAAACATAAAATAAATAACACCAACTTCAAAATCACCAAAATTGCTTGTCTTCTCTTCTTTCTTCTACCAATGCCTGTATTTCCACCGCTTGGCTCAGGATTCGTCGTCATCCCCACGTCTCTGCCGTAGAACCACCATGGTTTAGATCATATAGCATCCGCATTTGGTTTTGAAAATTGAAGTTCCCAAGATTCGTAGAAATTCATTGTGCACGGCACAATCAAAAACAAAAATTTTCTTGCTCTCACGAATTTACATTTGAGAGGAGCAGAGAATCAGTTCCTGGCACTTTCGATGATGCCAGCCATCGTGAAAAATTGGTTGCAGAAGCCTCCATCTGTGGAAAACAACCCCACATCTCAATAAAAAAGTAAATTACCCCTTGGCATAATTTCAAATAGTCTAAGGCCGAAAATACACAGAACTGTGAAAAGGATAGGAGTTCAGGAAAATGAATAAGAATCTGAGCGAACCTTGAATCGCTTCTTTCTGGGTCTTGTCCCCTAAAATAATTGAATGAGTAATGCTCGGCGATGATGGATGAAGATAATATTGAAGACTGGAAAGACCATGCTTCAGTAAAGGGATCACAACTTGTCCGCCGGTTGTGCATCGAGGAAAAGGGCTATCTTTCACGTCTTCCCGCAGGGGATCTTCCCCAAGGGATTCCTCCCCCTCAAAAAGGAACAAACCCTCTTTTGTGTTGATCAGACCAATATCTGATTCCTTCCCAAATTTCTTCGATCCAACCCAAAATTCAGTACCTTTCAATCTTTCCGTAACCCGTTGTTGAAAAGTCAATTCTATGAGTAGGGAGCGACGTTCCATAATGCGTGCCGCTAGGCCTACATGCCATTGGTAGGGAGTACGTAGTCCCTGAGTCCCAAGTTCAAGGTCACGGGGGAAAAACCAGAAATGTTTTTGTCAACAGAGACCTTGGGGAAAACCCTAGTTACATAACATGTTTGTGAACAATTTTGGGAAAACTTAATTAGTTTCTGAACAGGGGAAGACCTTGGGAAAAATATACCTTCAATATGGGGTCACCACTGGAGTACTATGTAACATGGGAAAAACCCAATTACTTAACTTGCTAGCTGGTTTTGGGAAAATCCAATTCACTTGGGCAATAGGTATTGTGATTGGTTAATTTTTTCTTGATATGAAATCGGGACTTTGGGGGGAAACCCATGATCTTCTGAAATGTACATATAAGGTAAGAAATCAATGATAATATTATTATTAGTTTAACAATACTCGACTGGTGCAGAATAGTTAAGTGAATAAATTATGTCTGAGAAAAGAAATTTGGATTATAGTGATTCTATGGAATGGGTAAGTGTTCTTTTTTTATTATTGTTAGTGAATATAAGTGGAAGAGAGATAGTCTTATTAAGATATATATTTATAAATTTCATAGCTATTGAATTATCAAGTAAATATCTAGTAGGGCTATATAATTTATAAGCTAATATATATATATATATATATATATATATATATATATATATATATATATATATATATATATATATATATATATATATATATATATATATATATATATATATATATATATATATATATATATATATATATATATATATATATATATATATATATATATATATATATATATATATATATATATATATATATACATATATATATATATATATGTGTACTTCTTACCATTTTCGTAATAAAATATTCCAAGTATATATTAGAATGAACATCAAATCCCATTTCATGTTTCACTTTTAAGTAACATTTCTTCAATAAAATTCCATTTTAACATGCTAACACTGTAATAATACTAAACGCTGTATCTTGAGAAATTGAGCGGTTTGCAACATCAAAACGAATGTAATACGTTTCGAAGCCTATGGGCGTTCAAAGATTTACTTTCACTTGAGATGAAAAATAAGATGGCGTATTTTGCACTATTGAAAAGAAATGATATTTTTTTTTAAGACGAGGGGAGGGAAGTATTGAAAAGAAATAGTCAAGTATTTTTTTTTTAAGAAAAGTAGTTATTTTACTTTATTGAGTTTAATATTAGAAATAGAATTATAGTCATTTGAGTTAAAACTTAAGGCATATCAATGAGATTTTTTTTGATGTAGTATGAAAATACTAGTTCTCGTTATTTGAGGTCAAATTTATACCACATCAATGATTTGTCTCTCTGAAGAGCCCTATTCGATCTGTTTGAGGACTTTTTTTTATAGACCAATGTAAGTTCATTAAGAACCACCGAGGTCAATAAAACATAAAAAATTAATCGTATATTATTAATAGAGAAGAAAAAGTGAGTGAATTTTGTACTAGGGGAGGGAAGGGGAATTTAGAAGATTTTCCGGTCTAAAATACCTTCAAGGTTTTCCTTTTTTTAAATTTCATTTAAATAACATGGAGCCAAACTCAAAATCAGAACCTGGCGCCCCCAAAAATGTAAAATAAATGAGGAAAAGTAGTTGAGACTCACTAGATTCCACAAGACCCATAGAGGGAGGGGGGGGTTAATATCAATTAAACAACATGGACCCAAACTCTAAATCAGAACCATGTAGATTTAAAATGGAATTCTTATTTCGAAGAGGCAAGGAAAATATTTTTTTTAGCTTTGTGTTTTACTCTGTTATAATAACTCAGCCTCATTCCCCCCCCCCTCCAAAAGAAAAAAAATAAAATGTAAAAGTAGTGAGGGCCCACTGGACTCCACGTTACCCATAGGGGGGCATACTATTATAACTACTACCCCCTAAAGACTTTATTACGCATACCAGGATCACATGCAATATTATAGTAAAGTTGTTTGTTATGTAATGGTAAAGAGCATCTATTTATCTCCTCATAGGAACTGTTTCTTTACTTATGCAAATATTTTCTTCAAGACTTCTTTATCCTCTCTCTCTCTCTCTCTTTCCTGTATATGTTTGAACACAAGCCTCTAGAAATTAAAAGTGAGACTGTTTTTTTTTTCTCAGGATTGGAAAGACTATATATATATTTATAGCAAATAATTTGATTTTTCAATATTTTTTTTCTAGACCGATGCCAAAAAGAGGCCATCAAAAAGACCAAAAAAGATAAGAATTGTTGAATTGAAAGAGGTTCCACGAGCAGTCAATCGGTGGAAAAATGAAGAAGAGAATCAGTCGCCAGGACATGTTGATCCTTCGGTTATGAACAGTTTATTGAACCTAATTGATACCATCCCTGGTCCTAGTATACCAGAAGAACTCCCGATAACAAACATGGACTCTTCACAAGCTATGATCAGCTCTTTTATCAAAATCGTAAGAGATTTAATTTATCCTCTCTCTCTCTTTCATTTGTGTGTTTGAACACAAGCCTATTATTATTCATTTGTTTTTAAATAAATTTAGTAAAAAATTTATTAAAAAAAAATAATAATAATAAAAATAGGGAAATGTAATAAATATGTGTTTGTGTATGATAAGACCCCCCCCTCCATCCTTGTACAAAAAAAATAATAGAGCTACAAGAAACAATTGTTTGTTAGCATTCCATGACTTAGAAATTAAAAACTGAGACTGGTCTTTTTTTCTTAGGATTAAAAAGACATTGTATATTTGTAGCAAATAATTTGATTTTGCTATTATTTTCTAGACCGATGTTATAAAGAGGCGATCAAAAAGACCAAAAAGATAAGAATTGTTGAATTGAAAGATGTTCCAAGTGCAGTCAATCGGAGAGAAAATGAAGAAGAGAATCAGTCACCAGGACATGTTGATCCTTTTGTTATGAACAGTTTATTGACTCTGTTTCACTCTATCCCTAGTCCTAGGACATCTATGTCACACGAAATACATTCAGTGGAAGACAAAGATGAAAGCCAGTCTCCAGGTCATGTTAATTGTATGGTTATGGAAACTAATTTGAATATAGTGGAAACCATCCCTAGTCCTCGGATGACACAAGATCTCCTGACAACGAACATGGACTCTCCACAAAAACTATGATCAGCTCTTCTGACGAAAACGTAAGAAAATTCAATTTATCCTCTCTCTCTCTCTTTCATGTATGTGTTTGAACATAAGCCTCTTATTATGGTTTTGTTGCTTAAATAGGATTAGTAAAAATTATATCTAAAGAAAGAAGGGGAATGTGTTTGTGCGTAAAGTGTGTGTGATAAGCTCAACCCCCCCAACATCCCTGTAAAAACAAAAACAATCGATTCAGAGAAAGAATTAATTTTATCCTCTCTCTCTCTATATTACAGTTGTATAGTGTGTGTATGTATGTGTGTGTGTGTGTGTGTGTGTGTGTGTGTGTGTGTGTGTGTGTGTGTGTGTGTGTGTGTGTGTGTGTATGTGTGTGTGTGTGTGTGTGTGTGTGTGTGTGTGTGTGTGTTATTTGAAGAGACATCCAGTCAAAGGAGAAAAAAACTAAATTCATTTATTTTAGTTTCAGGGGAATGTGACAGAATGGACTACCTTCAATGGTTCAGAATTAGAAAGGATCCAAGAGAAATATCCTTTTTCGCAGGACCAACTATCAGAAGAGGATATTAGTGAAGGTATGTCGCAAAATATTCCCCCTGATTTTCAGTTTACTATGGAAGAGCTTAACAAGCTTGTGGAAATCGTTGAGAGTGATGTTTCTGGGGGCAATGTTAATGCTATTAGTGATATGATCCCTGTGCAAAATGGTGCAGGGTTTGAAAACACTGTCACGCCCCCAGAAAGTGTATTACATGAATTTAATCTGTTAGAATCTGCTCTAGGTCACATTGAAACACACAGGGTAGTTTTTAATCCCCCAGAGGAGAGCTTAACTGATGGAGGTATTATTTTAATCGACCCTCTTGAAACTCTCCATACATACATCGACAAAATTCGAGCACTTGTTGAGACTCAGATCCAGAAACTGAGCGGAAGAGATGGTATTAAAGCTTCAATTAGTCAAAAAGTATATTGGCAAAAAGGACAGTCAGGTGATATTTTTCATTTTTATTTTTCAACCGGGAATCAGACATTTTACCCCGCTTAAATAATTTTGATGATAATTTATTCAATTGGGTCAATAAATTAATATCCACTTTGGATGCATTTTATCAGAAGGGTAGTGGGTCCACTATTTTATTCATAGAGCATCTGGATCTGAAACTCAGTAAATTAAAAAAAACAATTTACTTTAAGAGGGGCGGCTGGACACCGACGAATAAAATTTCATCCAGATTTGTCGGCTACAGGGGGAGTTCAAGGTTTAAGATTTGATGCAGGTTTGAAGTGTTTTAAATATGCATTTTTAGCTGCTGCACATAGACCTCTTGCAGCGAACGCTACCATGAAAAAACTAGACGAATTTGCACGTAATGGTTGAGAAAATTTCCCAAAAGTAAATTTTGATTGTTTGGAGGGCAAGTATCCGGTGTCTTTAAAAGAAATAACTGTGTTTGAAAAAAAAATGAAAATCTTGGGTTGGGAGTAGTGGTTCTTCAATATGATACAGAATTTTTGGATGGGGGGATTGGATGGGGGGAAGAAATCAAATAAAAAAGGAGTTTTGTATTCAGTCAGGACACCGGCAGTAGATAATATAAAAAATTTGATTTGGATCATATATGAGCCTGCCAAAGATATAAATTCAAATGGTCATTTTTCCCCATTACTGCAGTTAGTAGATTGTTATATCAGAGTGTTCAGAAAGGGGAACGTCACTACTGTCCCATGTGTCTTTCCCCATTTTGAACTGAGAGAACATTCAATGATCATGTGGAATATTGCAAAATTCACGGGAATCAAAGAGTAGAAATGCCGGCAGGAGGTAAAGCCATTTTACAATTTAAAAACTTTCAAAATTCCCTATTACAGAGTGATAAGGTGGCCTTGGATTGTGAAGAAAGACTTCTGGATGTATCTGACTCATCAAAGCCAAATATAGTTAAAGAACATAAACTTGTAGCCATGTCGTATGCACATGCTCAGCGAGACCCCAACAACAACAAAATGAAACTGGTAGAGTTTTTTGATACTATGGGAGAGGAGGGTAACATGGAAAAAGCACTTGTAGCACTAATCAAACCTGCGAATAAGTCTATATCAAGATTGCGTCATACCAACTATCCTATGTCACTAACAGATGAGGAAGAATGTGCTCTAGAAATAGGAGCAATTTGTTGGGTTTGTAGGGGTGCTCTTGCCGAGAACGATAAAGTACGAGATCACAATCATCTTATTGATGCTAATTCCACAGGGAAAAGCAACTTTCTGGGGTGGGCTCATAATAGTCGTAATTTAAAAATTAAAAAACAACTCTTTCTTCCAGTTTTTATACACAATTCCAACTATGATCTGAAGTTTGTGCTACCAGCAATGGCACAACTTATAAGAAATGGAGCTATAGATGATGCATGGGTGGAAGACAGCTTTTCCTACAAAATCATACCTAAGTCATCGGAAAAAATTGCTTGCTTTGGAATTTATGTGGAAATATGTTGAAGACGGCGTTGAGTACACGAATAAAATTCGCTTTTTAGATTCCTTCAGCTTTTTTCCAAATCTTTGAGCGAATTGATTCAAGTACAGAAAAACGATGACGGCTGCAACGCTTTCCCCCTTCTCAAGCAAAAATTTCCAAATGCTTTATATTATTTGTTAACTGTGAAAGGAGTTTACGCTTATGATCATTTTAACTCCATGTCGAGATTTGCCGAGGAGAAAATTCCCTCAATTGAATCGTTTCACGACAGTCTGCACGATCGTAGGTGCACCCCTGATGAATAAAACTTTGCC
>CM051269.1:32552574-32642574 GCA_027921565.1 Artemia sinica
AAATTCAAATACATGACAAAAAAAAACTCTTCATTACATTAATACGAACAATGATGCTAACGAAAGGATGATAAAAGTTTCTTTTAAAACGGGAGAGAGATTTGTTAATACTAATATTATTATTGTTAATATTATTCATTTAATACCCGTCAAAAAAAGGTACATATACGGAATAACCACTAAAATGACAAAAAAAAAGAGAGAGAGAGAAAAAAAATCATTACATGCATTATATAATACGAAAAAAACTATTGTGAACAAATTGGTGACCATGGATGATTAAACTTACTTTGAAAACGGGATAGAGATTTATTAATGCTAATATTAGGGTCAGTTAGCTTATACAAATGAATAATTTTACGGTTTCTTGTCCAAGGGGGCAAATGTAGAAGATATTTAGCAAATCTGAAGAAGATTGATCGTAGGTGCTTTTTATCTGTAACTGTAAAGAATTTCCAGAAAGGAGCAATGTAAAGCAGATGTGGAAGGCTGTGGCGTTGTAAATGGATGCTAGAACGTAACGGTTGAAACGTAGTTTGCTTTTTACGATTACAGCGTAAGAAATGCTAATTTTACGCTCAACGTGAGAAATCAGCAAACGACGTGTGTGGCCTATAGATGTGCCAATTGGAAGGCCAGGTATGTAATATGGTCTGAGGGTTTAACAAGAGAACCGTCCTTATTTATAAGAGGAGTAGGGATTTCGCCAATTGAAAAGGATTACTTCGGATTTCTCAGGATTAAAAGACAGACCGATTTTTGAATATTCATCTTTGAGGATTTTGAAATTCTGCTCAATGCACTGGATCGTATGGCTGAGATTCAGGATGTCATCAGCATAACAAATAAGAGACATATCGATTCTCCCAAGAATGCATGAAGGAAGACACTTCGCCTGAGCTTCCAGGACACTATTATTGAACAGGGTTAAGGAAGTGATAGCTCCCTGTCTAGTCCCTTTCTTAACGAGGATGGGGTACTGAGGATTCATAAGCATATTCGAGGGATTCGAAGAGTTTGGCCTCACACGAGAATTAACGCAATTATATAGGGATTCATGAAGAGCCGACTGCCGGGGAAAACGGGATGGAAGTTTTAAACGCACTCTTAGATTCCTATATAAATCCCTGAGAACACGGACAACTGATGGGTTTACGCCTCGCCTGCCATATGAAGAAGCATGGACGAATGAATTAAGGAATCGAACGCACGTTTAACGTCATGTCCGGCGAGGATCATACTTTCTCCCGAAGATTCAGCGTCGGCGAGGGCAGTAAAAACTGCTGTAAGAGCATGAGAACAGCCAAGAATAGCCTGAAAACCGAACTGATATGGGGGAACGTAACATTTCAGTCTTAACTCATCAAGAAAAATAAGCTAAGAAAAGTTTGCAAATCGTAGTAGAGACGGTGATGGGGCGGAAAGAGGAACATTGCAGCTCAGATTTCCCTTTTTTGGGAATCGGAGTCAGATCACCAATGCAGAACGAGGATGGAACAATACCTGTAACAAATATCATTTGCATGAGAAAGCTGAGGTGACGCACCAATAGATAACTTCCATTAATGATGTGTAGAGTGCTCACCTTATCTATCCCACAAGACGCTTTCTTTTTAAGTTGGGATATGGCTTTTATAACAGCGTCATAAGTAACAACAAAATTAAGGTCAGGAGATTCATCAATGAATTTGCAGAGCTCGTCACAAAATTGTGACTCTAAAACAGGATCAGGCTCAGAAAATTCATTTGAAAAATGGGATATCCACTCGGACAAAGGAATGTCATTCGGGTCTGGCAAATTGGAGGAGATAGTACAAAGTAATAGCTTCCACAGTAGATCAGGTGAATTCCTGACCTTCTCGGAATAAAGTGTCTGAATTTTAGATCGATGAAGGGCAAGTTCCTTAGCAAAACATTTTTCCTTCTCCCAATTGATGCTGCGTGTAATATCTTGTCACATTTGTAAAAAAAAAAACCGTACATGTAACTGCTAGTATTTGCGATACGGCTAATCGCATTGCTAAAATTATATTTCTGGAAATGCAAGAAAAATTCAGTTACAAATTACCAAACACAGTTACCAAACTACAAATTACCAAATTAAAAATTAAGTTACAAAAATTCAGTTGCATTTATTGTAGGCTATGGTCATTTATAAGGGATTCAGCTAGCGCTTGTGTTGTTTTAAAGGTGAAATGATAAAAGAGGTTACTGATGCAGCATCAGAGGCTTAAAGTAGGCGTTATAAATGTGAAATGCCAATCTCTAGCGGTTAATAAATTATAGAAAAAAAAATTTACCACTACAACTAACAACTTGCTGCAGCACCAAGCCGCCTGAGACAGACACAGGTAAGCCCGCTACTCCTCATCCCAATCTAATCAAAGTCTCTTTACACCCTCCCAAGAAGTTCCTATTTACCTTAAATATTTCCTTGCGGCATCCTCCCACCCCGTTTGGGGACGACCTGTTTTTCGTTTGGACCAGGACGGTTGGCCAACAAGGACAATCTTCGGCAATCTGTCATCTATATCCACAAAACGTGTCCTAGCCATATATAAAGCAGGATTGAGAAATGAAAAGTGCAACAGCAAAGGTGTTATTTCAAGAAAAAGAAATAAATAATTCATTTTTTTCTACTTAAAATTAATATAATTGCATGGAGGTAACACTTAGTAACATAAAAAAATTATTTAAAAAACTAAATTTATTTATTAATTTACATTAATATCTATTGTATGTTTATTTGCATTGATTGTTTGTTTAATGATTGTTTGATTGTTTATATGCCCCCAGGGCAATAACTTACAACGCCTACCCCCGGGTCCTGGTGGGCTGTGTCGACACCGGAGTTTTTTGTTATCAGAGCTTTGAACTATTTAAACAAAATGTCTATCTCAAAATTTTTATCTGATGCATTTAGGGCGTGGAGGAGGGGGGGCTAGTTGCCCTCAAATCTCTTTTGACTCTTAAAAAGCGAACAAGAACTTTCAATTTCCAATCAAATGAGCCCTCTCTAAAGTTTATACGAGCATCCTTTCCATAAGAACTATATATGCCCCTAGAGCATTACTCATAACACCTGCCTCCGGGCCCTGGCGGGTTCCGTCGACACAGGAATTTTCCTTATCTGACCTTTGAACTATTTTTAATGAAATGGCTATTATAAAATTTTTATCGGATGGTCTTGGGGAAAAAAAGGGTGTGTGTGTGTGTGGGGGGGGGCTAGTTGCCCTCAGATATCTTTTGAATCTTAAAAATTGAACTATTACTTTCAATTTCCAATCAAATGACCCCCCTCTGAAGTTTATACGAGCATCCCTTTCATAAGAACTATATATACCCCCAGGGCATAACTTATAACCCTTGCCCCGAAGACTGTGGGGGAGTATCCTGCTCAAACATATAATTTCCAGATCTTTCAACTACATTGAACAAAATGGCTATATCAAAATTTTGATTGGTTGTGTTTGGGGAAATGTTGGGCGTGGAAGGGGTGTCAGTTGCCTTAGAATCACTTTCGACTATTAAATAGGGAAATAGACATTTAAATTTCCAATCAAATGAGCCCTTTCTGAAGTTTCTGCGACAACATTGTCTATACAAAACCTTATATGACCCCAGGGCATAACTTACAACCCTTGCCTTGAGGGCTGTGGGGGAGTTGTCATCCTTCAAGACCCCAATTTGCAGAATTTAAAACTACGTTTAATAAAATGGCTATCTCGAAATTTTTATTGGGTGTGTTTGGGGAAAAGGTGGATGTGAGAGGGGGGGTTAGTTGCCCTTCAATCACTTTCGACTATTAAAAGGGCACTAGCCCTTTGAATTTCCAATCGAATGAGCCTTTTTTGAAGTTTCTAAGACAACGTCTTCTATAAAAACCTTGTATGTCCCCAAGGCATAACTTTAAACCCTTGCCTTGAGGGTTTTGGGGGAGTGTCCTCCTCAAAAAACATATTTTCCATCTGGAAATCAACTACGCTGAACAAAATGGCTATCTAAAAATTTGATTGGATGTGTTTGGGGGAACGTTGGGCATGGGGGGGGGCTAGTTGCCCTTCAATAATTTTCGACTATTAAAAAGGGCACTAGCCCTTTGAATTTCCAATCGAATGAGCCTTTTTTGAAGTTTCTAAGACAATGCCTTCTATAAAAACCGAATATGCCCCCAGAGCATAACTTAAAACCCTTGCCATGAGGGTTGTGGGGGGAGAGTCCTCCTCAAAACATATTTTCTATCTGGAAATCAACTACGTTGAACAAAATAGCTATCTCAAAATGTTGATTAGATGTGTTTGGGGGAATGATGGGCGTCGGGGGGGGGGGGGCTATTTGCCCTCCAATCACTTTTGGATATTAAAAAAGGGCCCTAGCCCTTTGAATTTCCAATCGAATGAGTCCTTTTTGAAGTTTCTACAAACAACGCTTTCTATAAAAACCTTGTATGCCCCAGGGCATAACTTACAACCCTTGCCCTGAGGGCTGTGGGGGAGCGTCCTCCTCCTAAAAACATATTTTCTATGTGGAAATCAATTACGCTGAACAAAATGGCTATTTCAAAATTTTAATTGGATGTGTTGGGGGGAATGATGGGCGTGGGGGATGCTAGTTGCCCTCCAATCACTTTCGACCTATTGAAAAGGGCGCTAGCCCTTTGAATTTCCAATCGAATGAGTCCTTTTCGAAGTTTCTACGACAATGCTTCCTATAAAAACTCTGAAAATTTTGGTTGGATGTGTTTGGGGGAATGATGGGCGTGGGGGATGCTAGTTGCCCTCCAATCACTTTTGACCCTTAAAAAGGGCACTAGAACTCTCGATTTCCATTCGAATTTCCATTCAAAAAAACAATAATAATAAAATATTGGAGTCTCATGGCCTTTACTATAGGCAACGCTATAGCGTTACCTCTGATAGAGCCAATAATTCTCTGTCACATAAAACTTTTCTTTACTTTTATCCATTGTTGAATCTGAATTGTATCTGAATTCTGAATTTCAGACTTCTGAATTTTTTAATTCTAAGCCTCTGAGTTTCAGATGCCAGGTAAGGCAGTAAACGCCTGGTTTTGGAGTAAGATCAAGGTCCATTGTTGAATAGGAGGTTATTGGAGGTTTAACGTACGGGGGACACCACTTTAAAAGGCAAAAATGGCGCAAAGAGTTGCTATGCCACTTACTGGAGGGAGAGATCCCTCGTCGGCCCAAAATAGTGGGATTTCCGCGGTTACTCCAACGGTTCCGTATCTACTAGCGTGATCGGATGGTCCAGGACCACTTTTAAAAAGCCAAGGTTTACCGATAAGATTTCTAACTATCTCTTTAGACTCGACCTAGGCTGAAAAGTTAAAAGAGTACATAGTATAAGAAAAAATCTTACTGTAGTCAATTCACGCTATACAAGAACTCAAAACGGAACTAAAGGTAAAAATCTTACAACTAACCAATACACTTTAAGACGCGCGCTTGCGCGCGCACCTCTGACCAAAGGCGATGAATGGCCGAATCAAATCAGACCCCCAGCATCATTTGAAGCTTTTTAAACTCTAAATTTAGGCTGTATGAGTCATCGCTCAACTGGCTTTTTCAGACACTCGCTGATTAGTGGATTCTTTAGACATCGTAATAAAAGCTTTCCTGGGGTTTAGATATTTAACATAAATGAAGTTAAATTTATAAAAAGGCATTTTTCTGAAACAAAAGGGGCCAAAGGTCCCAACACCTCCCTCCTAAGAAAAATGACCGCCATCACGCCATGGGTCAGAGCAAAAAACAGAAACATAAAATAAATAACACCAACTTCAAAATCACCAAAATTGCTTGTCTTCTCTTCTTTCTTCTACCAATGCCTGTATTCCACCGCTTGGCTCAGGATTCGTCGTCATCCCACGTCTCTGCCGTAGAACCACCATGGTTTAGATCATATAGCATCCGCATTTGGTTTTGAAAATTGAAGTTCCCAAGATTCGTAGAAATTCATTGTGCACGGCACAATCAAAAACAAAAATTTTCTTGCTCTCACGAATTTACATTTGAGAGGAGCAGAGAATCAGTTCCTGGCACTTTCGATGATGCCAGCCATCGTGAAAAATTGGTTGCAGAAGCCTCCATCTGTGGAAACAACCCCACATCTCAATAAAAAAGTAAATTACCCCTTGGCATAATTTCAAATAGTCTAAGGCCGAAAATACACAGAACTGTGAAAAGGATAGGAGTTCAGGAAAATGAAATAAGAATCTGAGCGAACCTTGAATCGCTTCTTTCTGGGTCTTGTCCCCTAAAATAATTGAATGAGTAATGCTCGGCGATGATGGATGAAGATAATATTGAAGACTGGAAAGACCATGCTTCAGTAAAGGGATCACAACTTGTCCGCCGGTTGTGCATCGAGGAAAAGGGCTATCTTTCACGTCTTCCCGCAGGGGATCTTCCCCAAGGGATTCCTCCCCCTCAAAAAGGAACAAACCCTCTTTTGTGTTGATCAGACCAATATCTGATTCCTTCCCAAATTTCTTCGATCCAACCCAAAATTCAGTACCTTTCAATCTTTCCGTAACCCGTTGTTGAAAAGTCAATTCTATGAGTAGGGAGCGACGTTCCATAATGCGTGCCGCTAGGCCTACATGCCATTGGTAGGGAGTACGTAGTCCCTGAGTCCCAAGTTCAAGGTCACGGGGGAAAAACCAGAAATGTTTTTGTCAACAGAGACCTTGGGGAAAACCCTAGTTACATAACATGTTTGTGAACAATTTTGGGAAAACTTAATTAGTTTCTGAACAGGGGAAGACCTTGGGAAAAAATATACCTTCAATATGGGGTCACCACTGGAGTACTATGTAACATGGGAAAAACCCAATTACTTAACTTGCTAGCTGGTTTTGGGAAAATCCAATTCACTTGGGCAATAGGTATTGTGATTGGTTAATTTTTTCTTGATATGAAATCGGGACTTTGGGGGGAAACCCATGATCTTCTGAAATGTACATATAAGGTAAGAAATCAATGATAATATTATTATTAGTTTAACAATACTCGACTGGTGCAGAATAGTTAAGTGAATAAATTATGTCTGAGAAAAGAAATTTGGATTATAGTGATTCTATGGAATGGGTAAGTGTTCTTTTTTTATTATTGTTAGTGAATATAAGTGGAAGAGAGATAGTCTTATTAAGATATATATTATAAATTTCATAGCTATTGAATTATCAAGTAAATATCTAGTAGGGCTATATAATTTATAAGCTAATATATATATATATATATATATATATATATATATATATATATATATATATATATATATATATATATATATATATATATATATATATATATATATATATATATATATATATATATATATATATATATATATATATATATATATATATATATATAATATATATATATATATATATATATATATATATATATATATATATATATATATATATATATATATATATATATATATATATATATATATATATTATATATATATATATACATATATATATATATATGTGTACTTCTTACCATTTTCGTAATAAAATATTCCAAGTATATATTAGAATGAACATCAAATCCCATTTCATGTTTCACTTTTAAGTAACATTTCTTCAATAAAATTCCATTTTAACATGCTAACACTGTAATAATACTAAACGCTGTATCTTGAGAAATTGAGCGGTTTGCAACATCAAAACGAATGTAATACGTTTCGAAGCCTATGGGCGTTCAAAGATTTACTTTCACTTGAGATGAAAAATAAGATGGCGTATTTTGCACTATTGAAAAGAAATGATATTTTTTTTAAGACGAGGGGAGGGAAGTATTGAAAAGAAATAGTCAAGTATTTTTTTTTTAAGAAAAGTAGTTATTTTACTTTATTGAGTTTAATATTAGAAATAGAATTATAGTCATTTGAGTTAAAACTTAAGGCATATCAATGAGATTTTTTTTGATGTAGTATGAAAATACTAGTTCTCGTTTATTTGAGGTCAAATTTATACCACATCAATGATTTGTCTCTCTGAAGAGCCCTATTCGATCTGTTTGAGGACTTTTTTTTATAGACCAATGTAAGTTCATTAAGAACCACCGAGGTCAATAAAACATAAAAAATTAATCGTATATTATTAATAGAGAAGAAAAAGTGAGTGAATTTTGTACTAGGGGAGGGAAGGGGAATTTAGAAGATTTTCCGGTCTAAAATACCTTCAAGGTTTCTCCTTTTTTTAAATTTCATTTAAATAACATGGAGCCAAACTCAAAATCAGAACCTGGCGCCCCCAAAAATGTAAAATAAATGAGGAAAAGTAGTTGAGACTCACTAGATTCCACAAGACCCATAGAGGGAGGGGGGGGGGTTAATATCAATTAAACAACATGGACCCAAACTCTAAATCAGAACCATGTAGATTTAAAATGGAATTCTTATTTCAAAGAGGCAAGGAAAATATTTTTTTTTAGCTTTGTGTTTTACTCTGTTATAATAACTCAGCCTCATTCCCCCCCCCCCCTCCAAAAGAAAAAAAATAAAATGTAAAAGTAGTGAGGGCCCACTGGACTCCACGTTACCCATAGGGGGGCATACTATTATAACTACTACCCCCTAAAGACTTTATTACGCATACCAGGATCACATGCAATATTATAGTAAAGTTGTTTGTTATGTAATGGTAAAGAGCATCTATTTATCTCCTCATAGGAACTGTTTCTTTACTTATGCAAATATTTTCTTCAAGACTTCTTTATCCTCTCTCTCTCTCTCTCTCTTTCCTGTATATGTTTGAACACAAGCCTCTAGAAATTAAAAGTGAGACTGTTTTTTTTCTCAGGATTGGAAAGACTATATATATATTTATAGCAAATAATTTGATTTTTCAATATTTTTTTCTAGACCGATGCCAAAAAGAGGCCATCAAAAAGACCAAAAAAGATAAGAATTGTTGAATTGAAAGAGGTTCCACGAGCAGTCAATCGGTGGAAAAATGAAGAAGAGAATCAGTCGCCAGGACATGTTGATCCTTCGGTTATGAACAGTTTATTGAACCTAATTGATACCATCCCTGGTCCTAGTATACCAGAAGAACTCCCGATAACAAACATGGACTCTTCACAAGCTATGATCAGCTCTTTATCAAAATCGTAAGAGATTTAATTTATCCTCTCTCTCTCTTTCATTTGTGTTTTGAACACAAGCCTATTATTATTCATTTGTTTTTAAATAAATTTAGTAAAAAATTTATTAAAAAAAAAATAATAATAATAAAAATAGGGAAATGTAATAAATATGTGTTTGTGTATGATAAGACCCCCCCTCCCATCCTTGTACAAAAAAAATAATAGAGCTACAAGAAACAATTGTTTGTTAGCATTCCATGACTTAGAAATTAAAACTGAGACTGGTCTTTTTTTCTTAGGATTAAAAAGACATTGTATATTTGTAGCAAATAATTTGATTTTGCTATTATTTTCTAGACCGATGTTATAAAGAGGCGATCAAAAAAGACCAAAAAGATAAGAATTGTTGAATTGAAAGATGTTCCAAGTGCAGTCAATCGGAGAGAAAATGAAGAAGAGAATCAGTCACCAGGACATGTTGATCCTTTTGTTATGAACAGTTTATTGACTCTGTTTCACTCTATCCCTAGTCCTAGGACATCTATGTCACACGAAATACATTCAGTGGAAGACAAAGATGAAAGCCAGTCTCCAGGTCATGTTAATTGTATGGTTATGGAAACTAATTTGAATATAGTGGAAACCATCCCTAGTCCTCGGATGACACAAGATCTCCTGACAACGAACATGGACTCTCCACAAACTATGATCAGCT
The DNA here is from genome assembly GCA_027921565.1 of Artemia sinica. Classification (NCBI taxonomy): domain Eukaryota; kingdom Metazoa; phylum Arthropoda; class Branchiopoda; order Anostraca; family Artemiidae; genus Artemia; species Artemia sinica. The sequence goes on from CM051269.1 coordinate 32,562,417, forward strand.
CTTCTGACGAAAACGTAAGAAAATTCAATTTATCCTCTCTCTCTCTCTTTCATGTATGTGTTTGAACATAAGCCTCTTATTATGGTTTTGTTGCTTAAATAGATTAGTAAAAATTATATCTAAAGAAAGAAGGGGAATGTGTTTGTGCGTAAAGTGTGTGTGATAAGCTCAACCCCCCCAACATCCCTGTAAAAACAAAAACAATCGATTCAGAGAAAGAATTAATTTTATCCTCTCTCTCTCTATTACAGTTGTATAGTGTGTGTATGTATGTGTGTGTGTGTGTGTGTGTGTGTGTGTGTGTGTGTGTGTGTGTGTGTGTGTGTGTGTGTGTGTGTGTGTGTAATGTGTGTGTGTGTGTGTGTGTGTGTGTGTGTGTGTGTGTGTGTGTGTGTGTGTGTTGTTTATTTGAAGAGACATCCAGTCAAAGGAGAAAAAAACTAAATTCATTTATTTTAGTTTCAGGGGAATGTGACAGAATGGACTACCTTCAATGGTTCAGAATTAGAAAGGATCCAAGAGAAATATCCTTTTTCGCAGGACCAACTATCAGAAGAGGATATTAGTGAAGGTATGTCGCAAAATATTCCCCCTGATTTTCAGTTTACTATGGAAGAGCTTAACAAGCTTGTGGAAATCGTTGAGAGTGATGTTTCTGGGGGCAATGTTAATGCTATTAGTGATATGATCCCTGTGCAAAATGGTGCAGGGTTTGAAAACACTGTCACGCCCCCAGAAAGTGTATTACATGAATTTAATCTGTTAGAATCTGCTCTAGGTCACATTGAAACACACAGGGTAGTTTTTAATCCCCCAGAGGAGAGCTTAACTGATGGAGGTATTATTTTTAATCGACCCTCTTGAAACTCTCCATACATACATCGACAAAATTCGAGCACTTGTTGAGACTCAGATCCAGAACTTGAGCGGAAGAGATGGTATTAAAGCTTCAATTAGTCAAAAAGTATATTGGCAAAAAGGACAGTCAGGTGATATTTTTCATTTTTATTTTTCAACCGGGAATCAGACATTTTACCCCGGCTTAAATAATTTTGATGATAATTTATTCAATTGGGTCAATAAATTAATATCCACTTTGGATGCATTTTATCAGAAGGGTAGTGGGTCCACTATTTTATTCATAGAGCATCTGGATCTGAAACTCAGTAAATTAAAAAAAAACAATTTACTTTAAGAGGGGCGGCTGGACACCGACGAATAAAATTTCATCCAGATTTGTCGGCTACAGGGGGAGTTCAAGGTTTAAGATTTGATGCAGGTTTGAAGTGTTTTAAATATGCATTTTTAGCTGCTGCACATAGACCTCTTGCAGCGAACGCTACCATGAAAAAACTAGACGAATTTGCACGTAATGGTTGAGAAAATTTCCCAAAAGTAAATTTTGATTGTTTGGAGGGCAAGTATCCGGTGTCTTTAAAAGAAATAACTATGTTTGAAAAAGAAAATGAAAATCTTGGGTTGGGAGTAGTGGTTCTTCAATATGATACAGAATTTTTGGATGGGGGGAAGAAATCAAATAAAAAAGGAGTTTTGTATTCAGTCAGGACACCGGCAGTAGATAATATAAAAAATTTGATTTGGATCATATATGAGCCTGCCAAAGATATAAATTCAAATGGTCATTTTTTCCCTATTACTGCAGTTAGTAGATTGTTATATCAGAGTGTTCAGAAAGGGGAACGTCACTACTGTCCCATGTGTCTTTCCCCATTTTGAACTGAGAGAACATTCAATGATCATGTGGAATATTGCAAAATTCACGGGAATCAAAGAGTAGAAATGCCGGCAGGAGGTAAAGCCATTTTACAATTTAAAAACTTTCAAAATTCCCTATTACAGAGTGATAAGGTGGCCTTGGATTGTGAAGAAAGACTTCTGGATGTATCTGACTCATCAAAGCCAAATATAGTTAAAGAACATAAACTTGTAGCCATGTCGTATGCACATGCTCAGCGAGACCCCAACAACAACAAAATGAAACTGGTAGAGTTTTTGATACTATGGGAGAGGAGGGTAACATGGAAAAAGCACTTGTAGCACTAATCAAACCTGCGAATAAGTCTATATCAAGATTGCGTCATACCAACTATCCTATGTCACTAACAGATGAGGAAGAATGTGCTCTAGAAATAGGAGCAATTTGTTGGGTTTGTAGGGGTGCTCTTGCCGAGAACGATAAAGTACGAGATCACAATCATCTTATTGATGCTAATTCCACAGGGAAAAGCAACTTTCTGGGGTGGGCTCATAATAGTCGTAATTTAAAAATTAAAAAACAACTCTTTCTTCCAGTTTTTATACACAATTCCAACTATGATCTGAAGTTTGTGCTACCAGCAATGGCACAACTTATAAGAAATGGAGCTATAGATGATGCATGGGTGGAAGACAGCTTTTCCTACAAAATCATACCTAAGTCATCGGAAAAATTGCTTGCTTTGGAATTTATGTGGAAATATGTTGAAGACGGCGTTGAGTACACGAATAAAATTCGCTTTTTAGATTCCTTCAGCTTTTTTTCCAAATCTTTGAGCGAATTGATTCAAGTACAGAAAAACGATGACGGCTGCAACGCTTTCCCCCTTCTCAAGCAAAAATTTCCAAATGCTTTATTATTTGTTAACTGTGAAAGGAGTTTACGCTTATGATCATTTTAACTCCATGTCGAGATTTGCCGAGGAGAAAATTCCCTCAATTGAATCGTTTCACGACAGTCTGCACGATCGTAGGTGCACCCCTGATGAATAAAACTTTGCCATAAAGGTGTGGGCACAGGGAGGGTGTAAAAATGGATTTGACTACTGCAAGTTGTATTTGTCAAGTGATTTGCTAACTCTGTTGGATATTGTATGTAAAAATACCGACCAAATTTATAAGGAATTTAATCTTGATCTAGGGTATTATTTTTCCAGTCCGCATATGGTAATGTACCTCTTCCTAAAATTTAGTCGGGAAAAAATTGGACTCATCACCGACATTGATCAACACTTGTTTATCGAGAGATCAATGAGGGGTGGCTACGTTTTCCATGGGAATCGTATCTTGGAAACTGATCCAACTAGAGAGACGACGGGAGAAAAGTCGGATGCAGTTTTCCTTGATATGAATTCTCTATACCCCTCGGCTATGTCTCATTATGCTTTACCTTGCGGTGACTATAAGTGTCTCAATGACCCTTTTGCCTCCAATTTTCCCAACATTGCCAATATTGAGGAGAATGGGCCAATGGGATGGTTTTTTGAAATTGATGGGGAGATACCAGTGGAGCTTCATGATACGGTAAAAGATTTTGTTTTTCGATGCATTAATAGATCTGTGTCTAGGAACTCTTTGAGTCCTCGCAACAGATCTTTGGTGGAGGAGGAGAGAATGCATTGGTCACCTTCAAAACAAAAACTTATTGCCGATCTCCTGCCAAAAAAAATATTGTAGTACACCACATAGCATTGAAATGGATGTGAAAAAATGGTTTCAAAGTCAGAAAGATCCATAGAGCCCTCCAATTCAGTCAATAACCTTATTTGAAAACGTTTGTTGACACTTTTGTCAAGAAACGTTCTGAAGCAAAAACAAAGGTTGAAAAAGAATTCTATAAACTCATTTTAAATTCGGCCTTTGGTAAAATGTGCGAAAGTGTTGTAACCGATCCTGACCAATGTGCTCGAATTATTGCCGATCCCAATTACACTTCCTTTACAATCATTACTGCAGACATGGTACTATTGAATAGAAAAAAAGAAAAATAGTATTGAATAAAAATATTGCAACAGGCAGTGCCATCTTGAAAATTTCAAAAAGCTCATTTTGGAATTCTACTACAATGTAGCTAGGGTACAATGGCCGGGGAAGAAACAAGTAGAGGTCTGCTACGGGGATACAGATTCTCTATTCTTAAAAGTCAAAACAGAAAACCTGCTTGACGATTTGGCTAACGGTGAAATCATCAGTTCTCGGATGGACTATACAAACTGGAATGGGGAAATCTATCCGGAACTAGTCAAACGTCAAGCTCCAAACCAACTTTTATTTTTAAAATCAGAAACAGGAAGTGACTTGATTTCTCGGGGTATGTTTGTAAGTCCAACGGTGTACTTTATACTGACACACACCGAGGAAATCAAAAAACGTTGCAAGGGAGTGCCAACGCACTACGTGGAAAAGAATTTCGACATGGACGTCTATAGGAATTGTATTGTTGAAAATACAATTCCACGAGCGAAACTGTTGGCAATTCGCTCGTTAAAATATAAAAATTTTACTGTAAATGTTGAAAAGATTGCCATGAGTACCATTTCTGACAAGGTTTATGTTTATAGAGATGGTGTAAGTACCCTTCCCCTTGGGCACTACTTAAAAGCCGACCGAGACGAGTGTGTTCATCATAGGGAAAGTCTCGGTGTGAGTAAACTTATTTAAAAATTCCTAAAACCTTGGGGGGCCTTCGGCCACCTGGCCAGCCGCCAGCGGGGGGGGGGGGGGGCGCGCACGGTTGGCCGCCGAGGAGGGGGGTGCTACCTGTAGCATCTTTTAATGATTTAGAGCATATTTTTTTTGTTCCCCAGTGTTGTATTATTAAAAGTTTTTTTTTCTTTATATATGTACATACATTTACTAGTTTTCATTGCACAATGTAAAAAAAAATGTTGTATCTCTAATGTTTTTTTTTGTATTGACTATTTAATATAGTAAACACTTTGATTTCACTTCAGTTGTTGTTGTTCATTGAATAGAATTAGATACAAATAGCAGAAAAAAAGAAAAAATAGATTACGTGTCAGTTTATAACACCTTTCAGAGCTTTTCTCTGTGGGCCATCAATGAGTGGGAAAACAACACTTTTGATGAAAAAATTCAGAATCGAGGTGAAATGTTGATAGCAGGAGATCATCAAACTACCATAAAAAATATATACTATTGCTATAGTGTTTGGCAACAATTATATGATAGAATAAGGACTATTGAACCTCAAATTATATTTATAAAGGATTGGATGTTGTGTTCAATTCAATTGAACCAAATTCTTGGCTTATTATTGACGATTTAGCCGAATCAATAGAGCAATGGTCTGTGGAAATGATCCAATTGTTCACACAGTACGTTCTCATCATGAAAAAATTTCTGTCACCATTGTTCTACACAATCTCTTTCATCAGAGTAAATGTGTGCGAACTCTTGCATTGAACTGTACTCATTACATTGTGTACAAAGTTGTTCGTAACTCAAGTTCCCTCATAACATTAAAAAAACAAATTTATCCTGGTCAACAAAAATTCTTGTTGTCAGCTTACAATCAGGCTACAAGTAAACCATATGGGTACATTGTAATTGACCTTAATCAAAAAACACCTGAAGAACTACGTGTTATTAGTAATATATTCGATCGTGAGATAACAGTATATCTGCCGGTGAGTGATAGGAAAAGATATTAGTTGAAACTATGACGTTGAAGAAGTTACATCACAATAGACACTTGTTCTCTGTTTTGAGTAGTTCAAAACCACGGCTTAGGAAAGTCATATTGAACAATATAGATCGAGGGTTTATTAAACTCATTTCCAAGCTGTGTTTAAATTTAACTGCAGGCAATGTTCAACTACCAGATGCTATTAAGAAGCAGACTAGACAACATCAATCCATTATTCGTGCACTGTCCAAGAGAAAGACCAGTCAAAACAGAAAAGAAAACATTTAGTTCAGGCAGGGGAAGGTTTTTTCACAGTTTTATTGCCAATTATTGCCGGTCTTTAGCAATCTTCTTCATTCTCCGTCTCAATCGTAACTCTATTGAGAAGAAAAAAATATGGCAAAACCGTATAAATTGACTGCAATTGATGAAGCTCTATCTCCACTGCAAACTTTTGAGGGTAATCTCACAGATTTCCTTAATGATAATAGTATACCTGATGATCAGAAACTTTTAATTTTTCAAATGGCACTTCGTAGTGTTGACAAGCAGAAGCCATATCAAATTAAACCCATTAGTATTGTGAATGTTGCAGATAAGATACAAGAGACAAATAGTACACAATCATCTGCATCAACGCCACTACTACCACTCGAAGACCACTTATCAAGAATATTAGATCTATTACCAGTTTCCTATCGGAAACAGGGTAAAAGACTATTAAACTATTTGAATGAAAGCAGTGATATTAAAATTGATGCTACAAATGATCAAATCACCCTAGGTAGCAACACTTACAATCTCATTGATCTAATAACTGATTTTGTCTCAAATCGCAAGAAAACTCTATCCATTGACACAAATCTTTTGAAATATTTACACACATCAAACTTTCCCAAAGCACTTGTGATCAACAGAAAAATTTTAAATGGTTTGACATCATTAAATAATGAAAAGGAGGAGGATGATGATTCTGAAAAAGATGATTTCAAGACTCTAATACTAACAAGTACACCTAAATCCAATTACAAAGGCAGCAGCAGCAGCAGCAGCAATGATTCAACTTTAGCCAGTAGAAAAAAAGCATCTTTCCCCGACAACTGACAACACTTCTGTTAGTATACAAAAGGGTAGCGGTGGACGAGGTGGTGGAGGTGATACACATTTACATGCAAAATGGATGAAGCTCTAAAACGTATTTATGCAAATTTTGGTGAGATGGGGAGTCTTGTGCTCCCAGTACACTTGCTCAAGTCTCCAATGTTCAACAGAGTGTAGCAAAAGAATATCTTCAAAATGAATCTAGCTACACACTTCATCGAAATCGCAGACTTCGCACTAATCAATATCGGAAAACTAAGGCATTCTACCCTCTACAAATCATGCAAGCTGATCTTATGACTTTGGATGAATGGCAACGACAAAACAATAAACCATACATATACATTCTATTTGCAATTAGTATTTTTAGTCGCTACTCCTATGCCATTCCACTGAAATCTAAGCGTGGAGAGGAGGTTGCAATTGCTCTAGAAACAATACTTGATCGAGATTCCTATAAAAAAATACAAACGGACCGAGGAAGTGAATTTGTCAATCCACATGTGAAGAAAATTCTACAAAAATATAATACACAGTTATATCATAGTCACAGTCCAATCAAGGCTGCATTGGCTGAACGATTGATTAGAACCATTCGTCTTCTCATTTCTAGATATAGTACACTCAAAAACACTGCTATCATTATTCATGATTTGGATAAAATTATGCAAGTTTACAATCAACGTCCTCATCGATCCCTGTTCAATCTTAGTCCTTTTGAAGCTCATCACAATGATAACAATACACTTGACATTTTTGTCAAACAATATTCTTCTAACAATGAAAATGGAATAAAAAGCAAATTGATTGTGGGTGACAGGGTTCGAATCAATCGGTCAAGTAATATTTTTGAAAAAGGGAATTACCTATGGTCTACTGAACTTTTTAAAGTGTCGTAAGTTCTAGAGACTAGTCCCGTGACCTATCGACTACGCGATAGCAAAGATGATGAAATTTTGGGGGGATTTTATGACTATGAATTGCAAAAAATTAAAGGTAGCGGTATTTATCAAATTGAAAAAGTATTAAAAACTCGAACGCGGAGTGGTAAGAAACTGTTGTAGGTTCGCTGGCTTGGGTAAAACTCTGGATTTGATTCTTGGATAGGTGTTGAAGACTTACACAATGTCCCATGATTTCTATGTGACATTCATGTCCAATGTTTCCGATCCTCTCTATGATGATTTGAATAGAACAAGTGATTTTTGGACTAAACTGTCGCCTACCATTAAATTTCAAGGTAGATATGAAGTTGCTCTCGTCGATTGTATTATCAAGAATACATATGATGTTCTAAGAAAAGAGATCTCATATGATATTAAAATATGACCGTTTGAATTCGGTGATGAAGGTGCAATGGCAACTTTTGACTCTAATTAGTACCCTATTGCTAACATCCCCTACAGGGAATACAATAATATGCATGAACTGTGTCGAGTTATCAACAAAAACATTGCAAATCGAAAAAAGGTGGTTTCACTTTCAATTATTCGACGGAACAAAGGAGAATTTATATTACCATTCCATTTGAGAATGAAAGAATTTTCCTCAATGAGAATTTACGTGAGGTTCTCGGTTTTAAAAACCGTATTATAAAGACAGAAAATTTCAGTGGCAGTGACCATGTTATCTATGCAAACTATGCACCCAGCTTCTCCTCGAACAGTTGTATATTCATCACAGTTCGTTTGTGGAATCCTCCAGAGTTGGTAATTCCAATGTCCCCCTTTTACGTGTTCTAGAAAGAAAAAGCACAGAAAATAATGTTCATCACTAAAATATAAGACACCTCCAGTATGTTCTTGTAAACACTTCATATTTGGAACTCTGTCAGTTAACACTAAGAACTGAACTCGGTGATCTTTTAGCAGTAACAAAGGGCTATGTGTCATTACATGGCATTTTCGACTTGTCATTCAAGATGAATAGTAGAAGAATCCCATTTGTTTGTCCTGACATTAATTGTTATGCTGCTGCTCTGAGTCCTCATCAAATAGGTCATGGATTGGACTACTACAAGGGGCGTACTACAATGTCTGGCTATGGTCTTGGTAGTTGGTTTGCTAGGCTATTTTGTTCTGCACTACCCCTTGCCAAAAAATATATTGTACCAGCTGCAACAAATTTTGCTGGATCAACACTACAGGACAGGAGTTCGGGTAAAAATTTCAAGGACAGTCTTAAGGAAAATCTTAGATCTTCAGCAAGAGCTGTTGGCGAACAATTAAAATCTCAACAAAATGGGAAAGGTTTAAAAAGGATGCGTGGTAGTCATTCACTCATCAGTCTCCATCCAGGTGAGAAGCGTAAGCCATCAACAACAACAATTTTGAAAAGAAAAAGCATCAAGAAAAAGAAGAAGAAAAAGATTGTTAGATCAAAATAAGATTTTTTCTCATAAGATTTTATCTCCCTCATAAAGAATCACAACCATCGATTGCTTCATCATTAAATCTATTCAATGCTGGAAATGTTGATGTCAGTGTCAAACATGGTTACTATGAACAATTTCATCCTCAACAACCCCTGTCCGAAAATATTCACTTTCAAATGTTTTCCAATGAAGATTATTTCATTGATTTGTCATCCACATTTATTGATTTAAATGCTGTGGTGAAGAAAAAGTCTGACAATCAAACTCCTAGTGCTGCTAATGGTCTATCCTATGAAAACTGTATTCTACACAACTTGTTCAGACAAATTAATGTGTACATTAATGGAACAATGGTGAGCAATAGCAATAATTTGTCAAACTATGCAAGCTATATACAATTTATGTTGATGACACCACAAAATCATGCAAGGAATTGAGAGGTCAAGCAATGGGCTATGAATATAGATTGAATGTCGACACTGATGGTGAGCTGACTACAGCAGTGACCAAAGGAGTATCATTTGGTTGGTAAATTAAATCATTAAATATTTAATATTTCCCAATGGTTACCACCCAACGTTAAGATTGACACAAAGTTACAACTTGCTCCAGGTAATTTCATTTTGAGAAAAACAATTGCTGGAGCACCTGACGCAACGGTTAATCTCACTCGAGCAGTACTTCAATTGCGAAAACAACAGGTCATGAGCTCTGATGTATTGGCAGTGGAAAAACTGAGAGCCAACGGTAACAACATCAAACTGTTCGTTCCTCATACAGTTACCAACCAACGTCACATTGCTACAGGTTCTCGTAATTATACTGATTCGTCATTTATCAGTGGAGAAATCCCCTCGAAACTTGCATTGGCCTTTGTAAAGAGTGCTAGCGCCGTTGAGTCCTGGACCACATCCCCTCATGATTTTAATTTTTTTTGGTTTGTCTAGTCTTGTGTGCAAAGTGAATGGAGTTCCTCTGTACAATTTATCATTTGATAACAAATCTTACAGAACTCTCTGTGAATTGACAATGCAATCAATGGATCATGATTCACAACTATTTGAAAATGGGATAGCTGATTAGATTAGATGTTTTCAAAAACTCATGGCGTAATTGTTTTAGACTTGTCTGGTACTCAAGATTTGACTATTGTTAGAACAGGGAATGTACGTTTAGAGTGCACATTCGCCGATGCCTTGACTGAAAGCATTACGTTAATATCACTATGTCAATTTGAAACTTATTGGGAGATCACTCCCGATGGTAGTGTTCTACTAGACTTGGCGCCATGAACACGAATCAAATAATTGATGTATTTAACTTGGATCAATTCATGTCAAAATACAAATCCTATTGTCTAGCCTCGTATTTTCTTGACAAAATTCAAGGTGATACTCATACCATTATCATTGCTAATAGCAGTCCATCGAATATAAGAAATACTGGACACTGGTTGTGCATCTTTCAAACAACGAAAACTATTGAATTTTTCGATCCTCTTGGATTCCCATATACATTCTTTGGTTACCATCTTAAAACCTATATTGAAAAGCAATGGGAAACCTATTATTCAAAACCGGAAGAGAGTGCAGGATGTATCGACTAAAAGCTGTGGTTTTCATGCGCTACTATATTTCGTTTTCAGATGTCGTGGCTATACTTACAAGCAGTTTCTCAACATTTACGTAGACAATCCACGTCTGAACGACTTTGTGGTGGAATATATGCTCTCAGAACTGTATAATATTGATTTTAGTGCCCTACGAGTTAAGTGTTTTTAAAATGTATGTAAATTTGTTTATTAATAAAACATGTATATACATAACAAAAATGTTATTTTTTGTTTGTTTAGATTTCTTCTTCTTCTTCCTCTTCTACATTTAGATTACAGTAACTGAATCTAACATTAGATTTATCAAGGGTATCGAGGCTAAGCCGGGCTTCAGTCTCTTGCACATAAACTAGAATTTGTGAGGAGTTTCTTATAATGAAATCAGGGTATGTTGGTTCTCATTATTTAAATTTGTCATGGTGGCAACTGGAGCGTAGGAATCCTCTAACATAAGATCCACAAACATGCCCATTGCAAGAACATAATTTGCACTTTACTGAAAAAATATAAATATTTTATTTTATAACTTTAATAAATCAAATAATACTAACATTTTGATTACTAAATAACAGTATATGTATATATTAAACTGACAATGCACATTCATTTGTATTTTTTCAGTAAAGTGCAAATTATGTTCTGGCCTTGGGAAGGCGTAGGGGTTTTGAGCCCAACTCATATTAATTTCTGCTCGTTTTGAGTTTGACTCGGTTATTTATTGTAATTTCTGTAAATTGTAATTGTGTGTGTGTGTGTGTGTGTGTGGTGTGTGTGTGTGTGTGCGTGTGTGAGTGTGTGAGTGAGTGTGTGTGTGTGTGTGTGTGTGTGTGTTGTGTGTGTGTGTAGGTGTGTGTGCGTGTGTGTGTGTGTGTGTTGTGTGTGTGTGTGTGTGTGTGTGTGTGTGTGTGTGTGTGTGTGTGTGTGTGTGTGTGCGTGTGTGTGTGTGTGTGTTTGTGTGTGTGTGTGTGTGTGTGTGTGTGTGTGTGTGTGTGTGTGTGTGTGTGTGTGTGTGTGTGTGTGTGTGTGTGTGTGTGTGTGTGTTGTGTGTGTGTGTGTGTGTGTGTGTGTGTGTGTGTGTGTGTGTGTGTGTGTGTGTGTGTGTGTGTGTGTGTGTGTGTGTGTGTGTGTGTGTGTGTGTGTGTGTGTGTGTGTGGTGTGTGTGTGTGTGTGTGTGTGTGTGTGTGTGTGTGTGTGTGTGTGTGTGTGTGTGTGTGTGTGTGTGTGCGTGTGATTTTAAGATTTTAAGACTTCTGTAAAAAATTGTAGGCATAGGATTTTTGCACAATCTAAAGACTGGGAAAAAATTCAACCCGATCATTCGCCTTTGGTTTTGTGAAAGCGAAACCTGAAAAAAATGGTCGAAGAAGAAAAAGTTGCCTCTTTAGGCGTCGTGTAGTCAGCCCTAATTTCTCGAAACTAAAAAAAAAAAAAAACGCCATAAAAACACACAAATTAAACCAAGGCAACAATAGCCCATAGGGTCGACTCAGCGGACCTCGACTGGGTGAGACTCTGTCCGAACTGTTGTCGTCTAAGCACCTAATTGGATCAGTATTCGTGTAAATAGACATGGTATAACGGACGCAGCCTTAATAAACTGACAGGCTTTTGATATCAAAATTTGCCTATAAGTAATCAACAGTAAGAGTCATACGAAAAAAACAACTTAGAAGTTAAGACCAACTTCTAGTCCTAGCCCATAAATATAAAAAAATGGCAAATGTTTTGCTGATTTTCTCTGTTTTGTGTCTTTTCCAGCTTAGAAAATTTCTTTCTTCGCTTCAGTTTTTCTGCACCACCCTTAAATTTTCCATCAGTTACCTCGTCCATCTTCTCGCAAGTTTCAAACTGATGAACACGATAACCAACATTTTACACTTTTTCAAGGCTGAAGTTCTTTTCCTTAGAAAAATGAGACAAATTTATCATTTAAAACTTCCCAACAGAACAACTTGACGCTCTAGTATGTAATGATTCTCCTCCTAGTTTGTAACGAAATTGGGCACACAATTACAATCCCTGAGTAAAGTGACAACCTCAGGCTTATATTTATCAAATTTTAGCCCATGAGCAAACCTGTTTGACCGCAACATCCGCCCCTTCTAAGGGCAGGATTCTTACGTAAAAGAAAAAAAAACTGACACTCTTGCTTCCCGGCCCGGTCCTCCTCTGCATGAAATCCTATTCCATGTACAGTGATCTCATTTCCCAGTGATCATAGGCAGCGCAATAGCGCTGCCTAAGTAAAGAACGATGTTGGCACAATGTATTATTTTTTTTTTCCTTTAAACCAGGGCACTTCGTATCGAAGGAGCTGTCGTAGAAACTTCGAAAAGGACTCATTCAATTGTAAATTGGAGTGGCTTGTGCCCTTTTTAATAGTCGAAAGTGATTGGAAGGCAACTAACACCCCTTCCACACCCATCATTTCCCCAAACACACATAAAATAAAAATTTTGAGATGGCCATTTTGTTCAGCGTAGTTGATTTCCAGATAGAAAAAATGTTTTTGAGGAGGACACTTCCCCACAGCCCTTCGGTTAATGACCATGAATCCCATACATTGGTTGCTGGTGTTGGTGTAACTTTCTCGACAATCCGAATTTTCCTATGTCGTTTAGCAACGGATTTGATTGAAATGTCGGATGTAGTTAACCTGGACTAAATAAATCTCTGTAAGCAAAGAACTTTTTTCCCCTTCCATATCAATAATTAAAGTGCAATTAAAATGTAGGATGATCCTTTTTAGGGCTCCGGGGGGGGGGAGGGGGGGACCTTAGGGGGCTGAGAGCTTCCTTTGGAGTAGAAGGATTGGAGCTCTTTCGAGTTGGGGTAGAGGACTTCACAATACCATTCAAATAGAACTTGTGTATTATAACGACCCTAGAGTTTCAGTCTCAAATCCTTTTCGAAAACAACTTTTAAGAATCCTTTTTCTCGTGTGAATATCTTATCGACGTTAAAAATCCAGTTATTTGAAACTCACTTTTGTAACGAACGATTAATATTCAAATTTTATACCTATAGGATTAAAATTCAACCTTCTCGATGGGACATTTGATAAGAGGATACACGCAAAGCTTAATGCAAAAGATTAACCTAGTTCAAGAGCGGTTGTTCAACTGTCAACAATGAACTAGTAATTTGTTTATGTATATATATATATATATATATATATATATATATATATATATATATATATATATATATATATATATATATATATATATATATATATATATATATATATATATATATATATATATATATATATATATATATATATACATATATATATATATATATATATATATATATATATATATATATATATATATATATATATATATATATATATATATATATATATATATATATATATATATATATAGAAGTTGTTTAATGAAATAATCGGATTTTTTGCATTAGAAAACATCTTGCTTAAAAGAGAAATTACAGGTAAAGTTTTATAAATCTATGATAAGCTATTTGCTACTTCTGTGTGTTATAACCACTCTTTTATATATTGCTAATTTGGTTAATGAAAGAAAATGAAATAGGATTATTATTATAGAATAGCTTAGAAACAAATTTAAGTTTTACTCATCAAAAGTTATGCAGTTGAGAAAAAATTTGTCTTATTTTTGAAAAAAATACGGAAAAAAAAAAAAAATATATACATTTACAAGTTCTGGCTGCACTTGTACATCATAAGTCCCTGGCAAGGCGTGAAGAGGAGTGATCCCTCCATCTTGATCAGATGAGGCTGACTCGAATTTCTTGCCAGGTTGCATAGAGACTCCTGGCTGGTCCAACGAACGTGTATTGGAATTAGCAAATCTGATTACTGTTGGCCTTGCAGCTTGCATTGATGTGATATCATCCCATCTTGGTCTCTTTTCGGAGGGACAGGGAAATTATCGGTAGCATTGATCTGTCTCCCTTTTTTTTCTTTTTTTTCTAGTAGGGCTAGGGGGTGGCCAGAGCATCATAGAACGATGCGTAATAGCTCATTCGAAAGGAAATTAAATTTGTAAGTGCCCTTTTTAAGTGACCAAAAAGATTGGAGGGTAACTAGCCCCCTCCCTCCTTACAACCCCCTTCCCCCAGAGTCATCCAATCAAAATTTCAAGATAGCCATTTTGTTGAACATAGTTCAAAGGTCCAATATTTATGGTTTTCAGATTATAACCTACAGATTATTCTGTATGTTGTATTCTGTAATAATTTCGGATCAGCATGACAATTCAGTTTTGACACCACAACTCACACTCTTTCACAACTTGTTTTTCTGTATAAACCTAGTAACTATACAGCTTTCAGGGACTCTGCCCCTCAGGGACTAAAATTTAAATTAGTGTCAAAAAAAGTATATATACAAAAAGAATTCGATATTCGATTGAAAGTAAGAAAAGAGTGCTCACTTTGAATAAAACAGTATACAGCAAAACCTTTATCAGTGTTAAAATGCATGGTAAAGCAAACATCGCCATCGTTCCAAATGGATATAATAAAAAAGGTGACGCGTAGAATGTGAGACAAGGTCAGGCTATTGATTTCTAATGCACGCTCGGTGAGTTCAATTCCCAAAACTGGCTTTACTCTAAACGAGTTTAGTCTATCCAAGGAGTTGGTTCCTTTGACAGAATTCAACAAATGGGAAAAAATTAGCTGTCATTCGCAAATATCAGTGCTGACACAATCTTCTAGGTTGTTCTGAACTGTACCAGGGTTGTTGTAAACTATATAGGACTTGCACAAATCAAAAAGATTTTCATATGTTTAAATTTTTTACAAGTCTATTATGAGCTATTAAAAGTTAGCTGTGTATTGATATAATTGAACGCTGTTTTTTTTTATTTATTAATGAAGGCAAAGTCATTCAAATTTCTATAATTACTAAGCAAATCATTAAAAACACGTTGTAAAGCGAAGGCTAATTATGATACCAACAATAAATTTGTCACCCTATATTAAGCAATTTTTCCCTTTTGTTGTGTTTATATATTGAAGCTAAAAAAGACCAGTCCATCTACTATCCTGATTAGGGGTGAAAGCCTTCTCTTGGGGATAAATCCTTTTTGCTATGTCAAAGGCATCCTCTACAACTTATATTTGATTAGGAACATCATCAAAATATCCTCTATTCTTAGATAGATGTATATATTAACAATCTTGACGCATATGTGTCGTACCTTTACACTCTAGGAAAATGCATTTCTCATATTTGTTAAACACTTAAACTCGAATTGGCTTAGAGCAATATCGATTCGCAAAAATACAGAAAGGGAGGGGGGTATTTATGGTTTTAATTTTTTTTTTGAAAGTTTGAACAAATATTCTCTTGGAATTTGAAAGATGATAGGTCCTTTTTGTTTATTTTTTGTTATGTTTTTGTGAAAATACAAGAAAGAAGGTATAAAATATTATTTTTCAAAATCCAGGGGGCAGTTACCCCATTCCACCCACCCCTAACTGGGGCCTATTTTGGTTCAAATATAAATATGATATTAATAGATCTTTCTTGCGTGTATAAACAAGCCACTGGGTATTACTACTACTACTACTACTACTACTACTACTAACCCCTCACTGTAGCACCAAGCCGCCTGAGCCCAACACAGCTAATCCCACTCCTGCTCCATCCCAATCTATTCACAGCCCTCTTAATACCTTCTCAATAAGCTCCCACTTACCTTAGATCTTCCCTTACGACATCCTCCCACCCCATTCGGGAACGACCTGCTTTTCGTTTGGCCGAAAATCAGGTCGTTCCTGAATAAGGTAGGAGTAAAAGAGAGTAAAACATTTTAAAGCAACTTTAAAAAAGTTACGTTATCTTCACAGTTTATAGAATTATCCAGTAAGTTTATCGCAGATCATTTCTGGTCTTCATTCTCGGTCGAACAAAAAGCTCCTCCCACTTCTTTCTGCATTAGCGGGTTAGTCTGTTTCCAATTGTTTCCAACAAAGTGCATTATTCGTAATAGCGGGTTTCCACTTGTTTCCGATTGTTTTACGTCTGACTTGTCTACCCGTGAAAAGATCTGATGCCGCTTAGGTTTCTATCTGCAAAAACGTTCTCTCGAGCACTCGCACCTTGGTCCGGGTTTTTATAATGGGTGAGATAGGGAAAGATCATACTGGATAATTATATAAACCGTGGTTATGTTGGCCTGTGGCACAGATGCACAGTCTCAGCTTTAACTTTTAAGACTAGCAAGGCCTTTCTGGTTAGGTTAGAAAGTCTAGGCTAAGTAAGCTTGTCAAAAATGCAAAATGTTTAGACTTTGTCGAAATGGAAAAAAAAGGAAAGTTTGCCAAAGGATTAGAAGCCAGGTATGGGAGATAGATTACGGATACGTTATTATTTTGACCAAAATCCTGATCTGACCAATCCAGGTCCTTTTGACAAAGTTGTATTCCAGAATTTTCTTTGAAACAGTAAATAAGGTTTAAGAAAATTCCTACACATGACGGCCAACTGGTATAAACCAAAACATTTGACCAGAATTTTCTTTGATGCAATAAACATAAGGCCATAGTGACCAAGTGGTATAAACCAAAATATTTTACCAGAGTTTTCTTTGATGCAATAAACTTAAGGCCGTACTGACCAAGTAGTATAAACCAAAACATTTTACCAGAATTTTCTTTGACGCAATAAACATAAGGCCGAACTGACCAAGTGGTATAAATCAAAACATTTTGCCCCAATTTTCTTTGGTACAATAAATATAAGGCTGTACTGCCCAACTGGTATAAACCAAAGCATTTTACCAGTATTTTCTTTGATACAATAAATACAAGGCCATACTGGCTATTACGATGATTGAAATATTTACGATGAATTATAAGCGAATGAGAAAAAAACGAAAACAAAAGGGAAAAAACAACCATTAGGGAAAAAAGAACCATTTTCTAATCATGGAATGAGACATACATGACAAACAGATGTTTAGGCCAGGCTCTTCAGCAAGTCGTCTTCAGTGCTAAAATATATATAGTAGAAAAGACTCCTAAGCACTCGAGAAATCAAAACACTTGAAAAAAGAAAAAAAAAAGGGGCCACCCCATAAGACGAATAAAAGAAGGAGACTAAGTTCCAAAATATTAAACCTAAATTAATGTCCGTTCGAAAATTAATTTATCGAATTTCATTAATAAATTAATGAAGACGTACCAGAAACGAATCAGCAATCCTTAATCTTATTTAATGATTTTTAAAATAAAGGAATTACTTTCTGTTTCTTCTTCGTCAAAGTGTTTTGTCTAATAAAATGTCTCCTATTCTGATTTGGGTACAGTTTTTTTAGTATTTTAATTTCCTCGAAAATGTTTAAAATATCGCAAATTGTAGAGGGCAGTAAACACGGAGCTTTGTCCTCTTTATCCTACTGAGAAAAATTCTAGGGTTTAAACCCGTACTCAAACTCGGTGCAACGTTGTCAATTTACTACAACTGTATGTTTTTGGTATAGGTAAAATACGGTACATTTAGAAATTTTTGGTACAATCAAATTTTTCGGTGCCGGCTGCTCTTACTTTCTCCTTTCAGACTCGGATATCTGTTCAATTTTTAGTTTATTGAAATTTTTCTTCTTGTTGTGGCAAATTTTTGACCTGCTGTTCAGATGGTATTAATTTCATGTAGTATAATTATAGTCGGAAAACTGGTACAGTTTATTGCAAGGCGTTGGCAACACTGGCTGGGTGTTAAAATGTATCCATGGGTGCATATGTACATGCCTTGATAAGCTCATTTACTTTAATTGTTAGAACTTCGAAATGTCAGCGTTGACCTGTCTCATAAATTTCTGACTCTAGTTGATTTCTGACAGAGGTTTCGGCATCCAAAGTTGCGAAATATGATCCTAAGCCTTGATCGTATGAAAATGATGATGTCTTTTCATTTGTTGATAAATAAGTCTATCTATCATCCATCCATAGGTCATTCCTAGGGCAGAACTAAGGTAGATGGTCATAGAATTAAGGGACGAAAGATTGGATTGATTTCTATATTGCTCCAAAATAACTAAAATTGGGGTGCAAAAAATTATTTGGAAATTGTTTTTGTGCTGACATACGGATTTTCAGGCTCCATTTTTGTCAGCCTGCAGTGGCGGGCTTAAGGGGATGGATGAAGTCTTTCCCTCTTAACAAAAAGTAGAGACAACCTGGAGGTTGAAAAACTTCCTGGTTAAAAAAATCAAGTTGAAAAACTTGAAGATGTTAAAAAACTATCAAAGCCAATTCCCCAAGACGCCATGCCGTCCCTTGCATCAAAGCTTCATTCTTCGTTACTCTTAAATTCCAGTTTGTAAGAGCGAGGGAATTTCCCTTTTGTTTGTTTTACAACTAACTTGATGCTAAATGACTCAGAATCCATTGAAATTTTCTCTTTTGGTAGTTGGGTCGTACTATAGGCATCCCTCCGTCCTCAGGAGCTAAGCTAAGACTAACAGCCCCTGTATTCAAATAGCAGGATAATTGTCTGATTCGTTCGCGGATTTACCTTTTCAAGCCGAAGTCTTCTGGTGATGTTAATTTATCTTCATCATTCGACTGACCTAGTGCTGGATTCTCTTTAGTGTGTTGGATCTTTCAAATGATGCTACTACACCAAGCAGAAATCGTAACATGGAAATCTGCACGAAGACAAGAAAGGAGAAAGCTGTGAATTTTGACGTGTAAGTTTTATGTTTGCTTTTTTTACCAGGGGCATGCGTTCGTTGCCATTTTTTTTGTGGGACATGTTAGGTGTACAATTTCTTAAAATGAGTTATTCTTTCCTTGGATCATGGCTGAATTAAGAGAAATACAACTAAGAATCAAATAAAGGAATTAGTCCTATCAGCTTTTCCTTAAATTCGATTTATTTATTTGATTGGTTGCGGACACCTCCTCTGGTCAATTATTTGAAAAGGTAGTAGATTTTTTCTTTTTCTTGTGCAAGTATCGTGTCTATACATATAGGCTTATACATTTTGAGAGTTTGTTTTTGCCTAAGCCTCTCGCTAGAATAGGCACTATATTATAATTCATTTTGATTTATTTGGTGTAGGCTGCGGCTGTGGATCTCAGATTTTGGTAGTGGTGGTAAAGAGGAAGCCAAGGAGCTACTACGTTGAGGTCTTAATTGCGACTCCCTCTACGTGAATAATTTCTCGCCTGGTTGTACTTCCTTTTGTTTACATCTGCTCCAATCAACTCTCCACTGTAATAGTTAGGAGCTGTAATGAATTATGTCTATTATATTCTAAAATGTGGTAGTAGTTACCAAGTCTGAAATCTTCAAGATTGTTTTAGGTCACAGGTGTTAGGCAATAATGGTAGCCTATAGTGAATGAGCATGACTATGCTCATTCGCATAGTCATGTAAGCTACTCTCTAACTGGCATCTACCGCTTTTCTATTCGAACAGTGAGCCATTTTCGAAAAAATTCCTGCGCACTAGTGCATTACGGCAGAGCTCAACAGTGGTGGCAAGCCAAAATAATTCAGTGCAAAACATTTCTAAACCATGGGTTTCATTGTCTAGGAAGGACTTTCCATGGGATGCCGGGATTCGGAGTTTTACTGAATATGTAACTACACTGAAGAAATGTAAATCAAACAGTTTATATGTTATGTCATGCTAATAGTAACCGGATCTCTAAAAACTGAAGTATTGATAGAAATATATACATACAAAAAAAACAGCTCTTTAGGCCTATGATGATTACAAATAAAATAATTCATTACATCTAAAGATACATGACGAAGGATACGAGCATGAGGAAATGTGCCTGATTTCCCATAAGGATTAAAGACCCTCAAAAGAGAAAGTGATCTATATAAAAACTAGGCTAACCAATTTGGCACGTCAGAGAACATAGCTAGCTGCAGAGGTTTCTAGCCCCTTTCATTGAAAATAAAAGATTTGTTATTTTTGTTTTTCAAGAAGGATAATCACGGATGTTTGTGTTTTCTTTTTCATGGATTGTATCGCACAAACGGTCATTGATTATCGAAAGAAGCTCATTCCAAAGGAAATTGAAAGCTCTGGTGCACTTTCAAGCACTATTCAAGTACTAATAAAGTTTATGGCATAGCGAACTGACGTTTTCTACCATTTAGCGGCAAAATTTAACAATTTTGACCCAATGGGTGCTAATTCTCGATAGTATGGTTTTATGTACAAATGTTATATCTCTTCGTGAGCCTTCAGATGAACAACGAAGCAGGTTTCGTGAGGGGGGGGGGGAAATAAATTTCTTTCTTCATTCTTGGGAATACTTTTAGATTGTGTCTGTAATATGGGTACTGCGGGGTAATAGACACCCCGCCCCCCGTTTCTACAGTATCTGTTGTTTTTTGTTCAAAATAAAATATTACATTCACATGTTTGCTCCACCAGAGCGTCCCCCACGAGTGCTGCCAGAAGTTTTGTTTTCATCAAAATTCAAGTTTTTATCTTCCTATTTGTTTTATTCATATCTATTTTTTAATATCTCCGACAGAATTGGAATTGACAACGTCCATGGGGGATTTTTTTTCAGAGTTCAAAGTTTTATTCACAAATAAGTACAAAATGAATATACAATACTCTTATTCCCCTTCGAAAGGCTACCAGGCCAGGGAAACAAGTGAGATAAAAAAAAATACAATATAAGCAACAACCAAAAAAGAGAACAATAGCCAAAAAACATGAAACTATTCTGTTTGATTCTTAACTAAATGGTCCTTACGAATCCTATTAAAAGTCCCAAACGAGTGACAGCCCTGTACTAAAGAAGGTAGGGATTGCCAAACCTGTTGAGAAGCAATGAGGGGATTGAAGTCTCAACAGGTACAATAGGGGTAAAAGGAATGCGTATATTAAGTGAAGAACGAAGGCTATATGGAGCTGAATCAGAAATAAACACAGGAGTTTTTCGAAGAGATTTTGGAAGATCGTCATGAAGCTAATAGAACACAAATGAAGCACAAGAAAGAATGTAAATAGACTTTAGGTTTAAGAGCGGTTTTGGTGAGGAACGGTTGGTGTCCATAACCATACGCCATGCTTTATTATGCATCATAGAAAGTGACCACAGTGTAGAAGGAAAAGTTGACATCCTTACAGTGGGACAATACGAAAGATAAGACTGGACAAGGCAGAAAAAAAAGCTTTAGGATAGATCCAGGAAATGTATGTCCGGATTTTCAAATGATGCCCAAACTCCGTGAGACCTTAACCCTCATCATGGATATATGGTGTCTCATCAAGCAGGTTATCAAAAAACCGGATCACCCTATTCTCTGGTCTACAGAAAGAGCCTTGTGACACCTGAAGGTGTGTAAGCTGAGGGAAAGCTATACCAATTCGAGAAAAAATAAGAAAATGTGACTTACAAACATTCAAGGCCAAGTAATTCGCATCAAATCATGAAATTACTTTCTATAATATTGCCACAAGGTTAGACCTGATATCACATTCCGTCTACCCGAGGGTCCCAAGAGTGGTATCATCAGCAAAAAGAACGAGACAATCTTCATTGGAAGTAGTATTGGAACACGAAGGAACATCAGGATGAGACAGCTTTCAACATGCTAGAGGTCTGGTGTTTTTGGTGGTGCGTTTGAAATCAGATCATTAACATAAATCAGAAATAAAACGGGGCCAAGTACAGATCCCTGAGGTACGTCATAATCTACTTCTGAAAGGCTCAAGAAAAGTGTATCGATTGAAATAAGCCTAAAAGAAAGATGTGGTTCAAACCAAGAGAAAGCATTTGATCTTATACCAATATGCGAAGTTTCCAAAGTAGAATCCGATGGGTCAAATAATCAAAAGCTTTCCGAACATCCAAAAATATAGCTGCCGGGATGAGACCAGAATTTATTGCCGAATGAATGACATTCAAGAGAGCTGTACAAGCATGCCCTGTAGAGTGATTTGCTCGCAATCCGAACTGGAAACCATAGAAAAATTCATTGGTCTCCAAAAAACAAAGAAGCCTAGATAGCATAGCCTTCTAAAAAATTTTGCTGAAAATAGATAGGAAAGAAATTGGCCTATAACTAGTAGGATCACTCTGAGAGCCACCTTTATACAACACTGTATCCTTAGCTCGCTTGAGAGATTCAAGAAAAATTCCTATCTTGAAAGACAGATTGAGAAGCTTAACCACCGGTGACAGAATTCTGTCTGGTCCTGAAGATGATGATCCTTTAAGAGTATTCCCATTACGAGCTACCTCAAACTCAGAAACAAGACCATAGATTTTGAACATTAGAGTCCAAGATAGGCTTTAAAATCGTAACGAAAAGTTGCAGAGCTTTAAGAGGAAGCAGTCATCTTCCCTGTATTAGCAAAATAAGAGGTAAGCTCTAGCTGAACATCTTCTTCTCCTTGGAAGTTTTACCATCGACTATCAGAGTTGCTGGGACTGAAGGCAGAGGGGGAGTAGGTCTAAGAACTGAATTAATAATATACCATGTCTTCCTAAAATCCTTTCCACAATCAGGAATTTCCTATCATAATACTTAGACCTTGCCTTCCGGCCCAGAGAATTAAATATACTCCTATAGGCCTTGAACCGTTGATGATGAGCAGCAGATGATAAAGCCTTATAAAGCTTCCACAAATAATTTTTCCTTTTCCAGATTTGACTTAGACCTGGAGTCATTCACGGATTTAGCGGTGCTATCATTTTCAAAGTATGAGGCGCTGGATTCTGATGGCAAACTTCTAGGATACCTTCTTTCAGTAAATCATAAAAGAAATCAAAGGAGTGGTTAAAATCCGATTCAGACATCAAACTATCCCATTGCTGATCAATCAGACGAGTATTAAGTTGACTCAGCTCAGTAATACCAAAACGGAAAAATGGGAGATTAGTTGGTGGCGCTATGCCCTACGCTTGATCAGCACTCTTATATCGGGAAATAGCGGAAAATGATCAGAAATGTCACTAACCAGCACCGAATTATCTAATAGACCTAGTGACGAAAAATATTATCAATATGAGATGCATGCGTCTCAGTAAACTCGGGTTGGTATACAAAGTGAAGGTAGAGTTCCCGCAGAGAGTATCGTCGACAAAAAAAAAATCTGTAGCTGAACCAAAATTTTGATGCAGCAGGTTGAGGTTGAAATCCTCCATACGGATTACTTCACAGGGATGCTTTTGGACTAAGTCCAAAACCTCTTCCAGAATTTTCATAAGTGAAGGAACGGATCTGCTAGGTGACCTGTAAACCAAACTCACAGCTAAATCCTTACGACCTGACTTAGTCTCAATAAGAAGGGGTTCAAAGATTCTTTCCTCATTTCTGCTCAAATCACTTCGGACATTGTATGCAAGGCAATCGGCAATATAAAGGGCAAAGGCCACCTCTCACCATCAGTTTCCGGTTCCACCTGTCCATCCTACATCTTGGAATATCTAAAAACATATCCTTATTTGAATCCAGGAAAGTTTCCCTAATCCAATAATATCAGGAGTTCCACCACTGACGGTCCATTTCAGCTCATCAAAAGAAGGGCAAAGTCCCTGCATGTTAAGGTGAAGCAAAGAGAAAATATGATCTCGTTAAGAGGAGGCAGAACCATTTAATTGCGAAACATACTTGGTTTCAATAGCCATATTAGGATTGTTATTCTTCTGAATTCTACTTCCAACTGAATTATTAGTTGTACTTTAAATATCTAAGGGATTATTTTGTAACTCAATAAAACGTTCCCTCAAAGAGTTGATACCACCGTGATCACCAAAAGAAGTTGTTATTTTACTTATGGTAAATGCTATTTCCACTCCGCGACCAAACTCACCAGACCAAAGGTTGTCAACGTCACAACAGAGCTATGGCTTCTATACACAGGTAACGCTGAACTCATTTTTGTGCACACACGAAACTGAAAAAACAAAAAAGAAAAGCCGAAACAACTAAATCTCAAACAAAGAGTAGTGAAGAGGAAAAAAGATAAGGAAAAAAGTAATATAATAGAGACAAGGATAAGTGAGAAAAAATAAGGAAAGATAAGGCAAAAATAAGAAACAAGTAAAAATAAGGAAAAGGGATCATCGATGGATTCATTCGAAGATCAACACACGCACATAATAAATATAACAATAAATATACAAAAAAGACACTCAAAGCAAAAGAAGGAACCAGACGAGATAACACAAGGAAATCGAACGACAAAAATCAGTTTTCATTGGCAAGTGAAGGATGATCGCGTTAGACGCACCAACAGAGATCTTTAACGGATCAAAACAGGTGTCCTCTACACGCGTTCAGTTTTTCGCTTTCAAATTTTTCTTAGCTTCAAGCCAAATGTTAATCCTTTTTGAAATAACTGTGGCTTCTGCCCTTTCACTAACGGAGTAGTAGAAAGTGCGTAGACTATATCCGTATACTAGAAATTCTTTAGGGTGACGCGCTAGGTCTCGAGGTAAATCGTAACTGATACTTTTGTGAGAGCCTTTGAGCTTTCCATATTTCCGCATAATATCATCTTTATCACTAAAGCGTGTCAATGTGACTACAATTGGCTCCAACATATTCCTAGCAGAAGACCTAGTAAAAGCCCCTGTGTGTCTATTACTGTTCAAGCGATAACACTTTACAAATGGAATAGCGTCAGCAATTTCCAACCTGATATCAGTCAAAAGCTATTTGTAAAGGTACGCTATTTAAAAGATTATTATCGTTCTCGGAGCACATTGAAGAATTTCAATTCGAAAAATTATTTACAAGAAATTCTAATTTTATTAATCATCTAACTATCTAACTCAGTACACGATGACGACAGAGTAGAAAAAATTAACTCCCGGCTAGTTTATTTACCTCGAGTTAAAAAAGTAAAGTACCGTTTGAACGGAGGGTTACGCTGTAAAATTTTGAAGGTGATATCATTCTACCTGTAGTTAAATAACGTAATTGCTATTCGTTTTAAAAATGAATAATTTTATCTTCGTAACATCCAATTTAATCAAAATCCAACGTCAGCTTCTTCTTCTTCTTCTAATTCACAGCAGGCGGGCTATTCAGTTGGTACTATTTAGCCCTCTTCTTTTTGCTTCACTCTGTGGGCCACAGAGCTACTGGCTTGGTTGTCTCTTATTTATTAGATATTCTCAGATATCTTTCAGTAGATCTTTCGACTCAAGGAGTTCAAATATAAGATGATAGATATCGATTTATGTGCTCTGTGTGCAGGTATAGTTGGCTAGGCTCTTGGTTGATAGTGAGATTTTGTGGTGTTTGAAACATTTTAACAGTTTACAAAGCAAGGTATGTTGTGCAGACGTAAGCATATTACATTCAAATAGGCAATGGTCAATTGTTTAATTATGCATATTACAATGCCTGCAAAGAGGGGACAGGGAATTGAACCGATTGAATTAGAAAATTTCCCAAAATTTCGTCAGCTAGAATTTCCCAAGCATTTTCTTCTTCTTCGGCAAAAAATACTTGGACTCCCATCATTCGGGGTCCTTGTAGCTACGAAGTTGGTTGATCCTCCTCCATGGCATTGATTTTTATGTTCCAAGGGGGGAAAGAAAACTCATTTGACTTTTTCATAGGACAAAACA
Source organism: Artemia sinica (assembly GCA_027921565.1). NCBI lineage: Eukaryota > Metazoa > Arthropoda > Branchiopoda > Anostraca > Artemiidae > Artemia > Artemia sinica. Next base: position 32,588,495 of record CM051269.1, read on the forward strand.
AAGGAAGCGTAAAGTCCTGCTACCAAATCCCCACAATTTAAGAATAAAGACTCGGCAGGTACCCCTGTAGCTTTTGTGACAGGACCCTCCTCTGCTTGCTGACCCTTCTTCTTATGATTAAAAAAAAATCTTTTTACAAAATGTTGCGACTTCGTGAGAAGTCAATCATTCTCTTGAAAATCCATCTATCTTTCTGGGATAGGAGGTCTGCGTCTAGCAACAGCTTTATATCTTCCAGAAATCTGAATTTCTTGATGGTTATTTTAAGCTTGGAGATCAATGTTGACTTTGGGCATTTAAACAGGAAATCCTGAATAGCTTTAGCTGTTGATGTGTATTAGCGACAAGGAGGGCTTAAATATTTGTTCCAAAAGTGTTCATTCCTCCGGAGAATCATGGCTTTGCTCTTAATCTTCATAAATTCCAAATTATCCCTGCAGTCTTTAAATTTGAACTTCAACGGTCTATAGTGAAGTGAAATTTCTATGTTTCGGTGTATCCCCAAGGGCGGTATATACAGAGTTGTGGCCGATTCCAGAAGACCTCTGAATTGCCTGGCTTACCAGTTTACCAACCTCCTCGTTAAAAACGTATCCCCTGGTGCCTGGGGACATGCTGGAAAGCTATTTTTATCCCCTCTTTGGCGAGGACTATTGTCAATTCTCGCAACCGATGGAAATATCTGTCTGCGACTTCAAATTGAATTTTCTTAATGATTTGTAGAGATGATTGGAGTCTGAGAATACAAATGCCTTTTTCCTGGGAGGAGAATTCGCGTGAACTAACTTTTGAGCCTCGTATATGGCTGCAGCTTTTTCAGCTGTGAGAATAGACGAACCGTTGGGGAGCAGTTTCGAGATGCTGAGTTCTAAGCCTGAAGAGATTATAGGTGCCTGTCTACAGACAGGGTTGCCACCGCCATGGATTTATCCATGAAAACATGGATTTTTCAACCCCTGACATGGATTTTTTAATTGCCATGGATTTCCATGGATTTTTCAATAAAAAACATGAATTTTTCAAGAGAACATGAATTGTTTTTCACATGGTATGGAATTGGCCTCGCTCAGATAATCAATCTGTACGGCAAGCCAAAATGGGTTAGTGGACCAGCTGCTTCACTACTCTTACATCTGTGGCCAGGATATCCATCACATGGCTATTATGGGAATAAAGTTCATTCGTGATGCAAGTGGATGTTATATTTAGACTGAGGATGCAATTCTGGGTATATGTTTGCACATTAGAGGGGTGGGGGTATATACTCTGTGAATATAAAGGTTCTAAGAAATTCATGAATTTCTTTGAAAAACTAGAAAAAAACGAGGAAAGAAGTGAAGATAAAGATTCTACCCCTGCAAAATGTGTTTAACTAAGATTATTCTACATATTATGGAGTAAGAATTGTTTTCTTAATATGTTTCTTTTTGTCCATCTGGGCTCCTAGGCTTAAAATACGGGATACCACCAGATGGCTATTTTGAAAGTGTATATATATACAAATCTTTAAATTAGCCAACCAGCCAACCAGTACTTTAAGCCTAAGAGCCCAGCTGGACATAAGGAAACGTATTAAGAAAACGATCCTTACTCCATATGTAGAATAATCCTAGTTAACACATTTTGCAGGGGGAGAACCTTTGTCTTCACTTCTTTCCTTGTTTTTCTAAGAAATTCATGAATTTACTAGAACCTATATATTCACAGAGTATATACCCCAACCCCTCTAATGTGCAAATGTATACCCAGAATTGTATCCTCAATCTAAATATAACGTCCATTTGCATCACAAATGAACTTTACTCCCATATTAGCCATGTGGTGGATGTCCGTAAGAATTGTTTTCTTAATATGTTTCTTTGTGTCCAGCTGGGCTCCTAGGCTTAAAATACTGGTTAGCTGGGTTGGCTAATTTAAAGATTTGTATATATATATATATATATATATATATATATATATATATATATATATATATATATATATATATATATATATATATATATATATATATATATATATATATATATATATATATATATATATATATATATATATATATATATATATATATATTGTCAAATTAGCCATCTGGTGGTATCCCGTTTTAACGTTTTATCCATACCACAAAACAAAAAATCTGCCCCTGCTTTTGCCCCCACCAAAGTAAGTTAGAAATAGCTGTAAAGGAGAGCTATGTACGATAGAGATATCCCTTTAGTCAACCTCATTGGTTTTGTGTCTGATAATGCAAGTGTGATGCTCGGTAAACAAGCGGGTCTGGCCTGGCTGCGTTTAAAAAAAAAGATGTGCCGCGGCCCGCCATTTTCGGGTGCATTTGCCATTCTTTCGCTCTGTGTTCGGCCAGTGCTTGCGATGTTCTAGATCCTGAAATAGTATAATTTACTCATGACGTGCACAATTTTGTCGCTTATAGCCCCAAAAGGAAAAGTGAATCTGCCGAGTGTCAGAAGTTCGTAGAAGTTGCCGAACATGCAATACTTTACCCGTCGAAGACACGCTGGCAAGCAATGGAGCAAGTTGTGAAGAAGTTGTTTGAGCAGTGGGATGGTCTAAAAATTTATTTTCAGAGTATGCTTGCTGATAATATTGCCATAGCTGTGAGCATTCATGAGCGACTTGGGAATGTCAGGCTTCGTCTTTTTTACCTCTTTCTGGGGTATGTATTGATTGTCGTGAACGAGTTAAATCTTGAGTTTCAAAATGAAAGTGTCAGGGTTCACCAAATCCTGAAGAAAGTCCAGGCAACATTGAAGGAAATTATGCAGGACTTCATTAAACAGGAAGCTGTAGACAGAACAGACCCCTTCAAAATAAATATGTGGTCCCCGAACGATCTCAGACCTTACGAAAACGACTACTTTGGGCCCAAGTTTCTGGCGTTCTGTGATTTTAGTCGCAAGTTGATTTCCGTTAAAAATAAGTGTGTCATGTTTTACCAAAGACTGTGTGAGGAAATTATTAGGAGGGTCGATTCCAGTGACGAGCTTTTAGTTCGGCTGGAGTGCATTGACCCAAAGGTAGCCGTAAGTGGCCCTATCAATAGCTTGGTAGGAATTTACTCACGGTTTTCCGCTACCGTGAGTTTTGATATTGACCAACTCGACAGAGACTGTTGGAAGCTGAGAATTATTCGCGATTCTCTGGGCGATTTGGTAAAAAAAAACCAGGGGCATTTTGGTGTGAGCTTCGCAAGCTCACTGACACTATACAACCTCATGTTCAGTGCGCTGCCAGCGTTCATGCAAATACTTGTGTCTCTGCCACATTCATCAGCAGCAGCGGAAAGATAATTTTCACTGCTTAGGTTGAATAAAACACCTCCAAGAAACAAGTTGGATCCAGAAACGGTGTCGGCTCTCATGAGAGTAAATCAGTATGTCCCGGTTCCACACGAGTGGTATATCCCCAATTCACTCAGTAGGCATGCTCGACGCTGGAAGGGAAAGGGAAGAGAAGGGAAATACCGTCGCGAACAGAAACGATCCCTCCTTATGTGTTCACGAGGAGCCTTAAATTATTTTGTCATTATTTGAAGTTTGTTATCGTTATTTGAAAATATTATTTGAATTTCACGAATAAAACATACCTTATTGGAATTTGAATACTGGTTATAGAATGTAGAATGCATTTATAATTTTTTTTTTGTATTTTCCATATGTTGTGAATCGATTAAGTTCTGTTCAAGGCACAAGGTCTGTCAGCTTTTCATTCTTGCGCACCTTAGTACTTCTATCAGCAGAGAGGGAAATCACAATATTTTTCGATTCCCGTCACCTAGCGACAGAATGCCATTTTATCTCCATGTTGCAAAACAGTCGAGTCGGGGCATTAATCGGAATCCCGCTCTGTCAGAACCAAAAGTAAATAGCCGTAAAAGAAATAGGAAAGTCTAGCGCATCTAATCAGCCTAGAGCCCCCACGTTTTTTTCAAGCAAACGTTTCTTCCGGCTGAATCGCCTATCTTTTCGCATGAAGAAATGGACCGGAAGAAAACAGACACGAGGGTCTAGCCTAATTTGAGACCAGCATTGTGCTTATGGCAGTTTCTTACTTCTGTTACGGTTATGTACTTCTGGTCAGAACCTAGCTGTACTCTCGGTTCACACAGATGTGATCTCACGGTTTTTGCATTTACTCACGATTTCTCCCTAATGACGGAATATTCTACATTGTGCTGGTTTGCAAGATACGTTGATATATTCCAACGCATTTGACGAACTATCACATAAAAAAAAAAAAAAAAAAATGCAAACCGTGCCCTTCCGTAATGCATCTATATGAACGAAGATCTATTCAGTTTATTTTTTTTTTTTTTTTGTTCTGAATTCAATTTATTTTATTTGAAGACAAATTTCACATCAAATTGAGATTGTTGAGCTAACCATGAAACCTGAGGAAAAGTGTGGAAACTATCAGATTGTATTTGAAATACAAACGCAACAGAATTAAAGTATTAACATCAATATATATATAAAAAAAAAAGCATTTTAGCAGTTTCAGTAATAATGATCTTCTTTCATAAGTTAGAGGCAAAACAAGATTCAGTGGTGAGCTAGCTGTGAGTTTTGCCATTTTTTATATTTGTTTGTCATTTTGATATTGTTGGCAAATGTGTGTTTGTTGTCAGTAAATAATCACAAATAAAATAATAAAAAAAAAAATCAAGATCAAAATTCTAAGCTGAAGTATAGATAGGTAGAAAATATGACTACCTTCAAGTAACATCAAATTGAGATTGTTGAACTAACCATGAAACCTGAGGAAAGGGTGGAAACTATCAGATTGTATTTTAGCAGTCTCAGTAATAATGATCTTCTTTCATAAGTTAGAGGCAAAACAAGATTCAATGGTGAGCTAGCTGTGAGTTTTGCCATTTTTTATATTTATTTGTCATTTTTGATATTTTTGGCAAATGTGTGTTTGTTGTCAATAAATAATCAAAAATTCAAAAAAAATCAAGATCAAAATTCTAAGCTGAAGTATAGACAGGTAGAAAGTATGACTACCTTCAGGTAACCTTCCTCCCTTTAAGAATACTGGAAAATAATACTTAAAATGTAGTTTTTGAACATGTAGTAGCATAAAAATGACCCCATCCCCACAAAAAAATAAAAAAATGGATAGACCCCCTTTGAAAGGGAATTCTCAGATTGGCTAAGATGCACGTTACCTACTCCTGCAGCATAGGGTGCAGAGGTACTGCCCAACTGAACCAGGATAGGTAAAAAGTGAGTTGTTTATTTTATATCTTGCCTCTACTAAAGACTGTCTCTGCACCCTATACTGCTGGCGTAACTAATCTGCAACTTTACCTTGAGATTTATGCACAAGGTCAAAATTCAAAGCAATGCCAAGAAGTAATACTTGACTTCTCTTCTTGAGTAAATATAGAGCTAATAGTCTTTTCTGCTTTCTGCTCAATCCCATATTTGCGTTTCAACGGGTGCACTGGACCGATTTGATATGGACATCTCTGTGTCATTGCTGCATCCGTTATGCGTGGAAAAAAAAAACCGGATCTGTGTGAACTAAGGGTATGTCATCGAATAGCCGCAGCTGCGAGCGACGCGAAGCGTCGCGAGCGGCAAATATTTCGTATCTTTGGCAACAGTAAAAAACATGGACAAACATGGATTTTTTTCTTACCCTTGCCATAGATTTTTTTTTCTTGAGACGTGGCTCTGTCAACCCTGTCTACTGAAGAAGAGTAAGTGTTTTTGAAATGCCTTATCACTGACCTCTCTCTGGTTAAATCTTAAAAAATGGAAGATCTTGCTAGACTCTTTGAGTCACTTAGCGTTGGAAAGAACCAAATTGATGTCCTTGAACAATTAAAAGCATTTTTTGTTGCTCTTCCAGCTGGTTACCTCAGACAACATGCTCCTAATATTGACTTCAGAGATGTGTTTGCGTGCCTGAAAACTTCAGATAAGTAAGATTTATCTTAGTTTAAAAAGTATTTTGGGATAAGATTTAGGTAAATTTTTTTGCAGTTCACATTATTGACACAAAAAAAGCAAACATACAACTCTATGCTGTTTCTTATGTTCTTTCCAAATGTAGCCTAATAGGCTAGGCCTAATCATTATTGCCACAAATGAATTTTACCCCCATCCCTATATATACAGTTTCAGGGTATATATTTGGGTAAATTTTTAGCAGTTCATATTAATGACTTAGGCTATGAATAAAGTAATCATACTACTTTGATGCCTTTCTTGTGCTCTTTCCAAATATAATAGGCTAATCATTTTTGTCAGAAATGAATTTTACCCCTGCCCCTATATAGATCAATTCAGGGTATATATTTGCACATTAAGGGGGTGGGGGTAAATTTTATTTCTGCTGTAAATGAGAGGTAAGTTTAAGCTTTACCACCAACAGCCCCACCCCCCACCCCTAATGTGCAAATATATACCCTGAATAGTAATTTTTACTAAATCATATTATTGACTTACAAATAAAGTGAATATACCACTTGATTCCTTTTTTTATGCTCTTTCAAATATTATAAACATTTTTGTCTGAAATGAACTTTACCCCCACCCCTATATGTACCAATTCAGGGTATATATTTGCACATTAGGGGGGGGGGGGTTGTTGGCAAATTCTATTTCTGATGTGAATGGGAGTTAAGTTTAAACTTTGACCCCACCTCCCTAATGTACAAATATATACCCTGAATTGGTGTATAGGGTGAGGGTAAAATTCGTTTCTGACAAAAATGATTACTATGTTTGGCAAGAGCATAAAAAAGGCATCAAGTGGTATATTCACTTTATTTGTTAGTTGATAATATGATTTGGTAAAAATTTACCCCCTGTATTGGTATATATAGGGGTGGGGGTAAAATTCATTTCCCAAAAAAAATGATTATTTTATTTGGAAAGAGCATAAAAAGAGGCATCAAAGGGTATGTTTACTTTAATTGTATGTCAGTAATATGAACTAAAAAAAAAAAAACTATATTTGCACATTAGTGGGGTAAGGGTAAAGTTTAAATGTACTTCTCAATTTCATCAGAAATAAACTTAGGTAAATTTTTACCAAATCATATTATTGCCTTACAAATAAAGTGAATATACCACTCAATGCCTTTTTTTTTATACTCTTTCCAAATATAATAATCATTTTTGTTGGAAATGAATTTTGCCCCCACCCCTATATGCCAATTCAGGGTATATATTTGCACATTAGGGGGGTGGGGGTAAAGTTTAAACTTACCTCCCATTTACATTAGAAATTGAATTTTACCCCTATCCCCCTAATATGCAAATATATACCCTGAACTGGTATGACCTCTAGTTGACCTGAAAAAGAAAATTTGATACCACTTGCATAAAAACCATTTACTTTCTTTGATAGCTTGGATACACTTACACTATTTTGATTTGAGAGCAGAAGTAGCACCAAAAGTATGAACTTAATACTGTCAGTCATTCTTGGGATACTGCTGAGATGCCTTATTGGGAATTATCATTAACACAGTGCATTTTGATTTAATATTAAGGCAACATTTAGTTTTTAAACATTATGGGCAAAAGCAAGGGTGGGTGTGTGAGGAGGACTAGTTGATCTCCAATCACTTTCAACTATTAAAAAGGGCATCAGCCCTTTCTGTTTTCAATCGAATGAGCCCTTTTCGAAGTTCCCATGACAATTCCTTTGATACGAAGTACCCTGGTCTAAACAAAAGGGGAAAAAAGTATTAATACATTGTACCCACATCAATCTTTACTATAAAATGTCAAGCCTTCCAATCAGTTTTGACTATTAAAAAGGGCACTAGCCCTTTCAATTTCCAACTAAATGAGCCCTTTTTTAGTTTCTATGACAAAGCTTTGTATAAACACCTTATGTGCTCCCAGGGCATAATTACAACCCTTGCCCTGATGGCTGTGAGGGGGTTGTCATCCTCAGAGACCTAATTTCCAGAACTTTCAACTGCGTTAAACAAAGCAGCTATCTCAAAATTTTGATTGGATGTGTTTGGGGAAATGGTGAGTGTGAGAGGGGCATTAGTTGCCCTCCAATCACTTTTGACCTTTAAAAAGGGCACTAGCCCTTTCAATTTCCAATTGAATGAGAATGCTTTCTATAAAAACCTTATATGCCCCAGGGCAGAACTTACAACCTTTGCCCTAAGGGCTGTGAGGGGGTTGCCATCCTCAAAGACATAATTTATGGACCTTTCAACTATGTTGAACAAAATGGTTATTTCAAAATTTTGATTGGATGTGTTTGGGGAAATGGTGGGCATGAGAGGGGAGCTTTTGCCCTTCAATCACTTTTGACTATTAAAAAGGGCACTAGCCATTTTAATTTCAATCAAATGATTCCTTTTTGAATTTTCTACAACAACACTCTATAAAAAAAACCTTATATGCATCAGCAGGGGCATCTCAAGGGGGGGATTTTGATAGAATTTTTGTATAATTGCCTGAAATTTAGTAAAATTCTTGATTTCTGCAGAAAATTTGGTGTAAATCAGGTAGCAATTGGTAAAATTTACAAAGATCACCCCCAGTGAAATGAGTCTTGGAATGCTCCTGGCCCCCAGGGCATAACCTACAACCCTTGCCCTGAGGGCTGTGGGGGTAGTGTCATCCTCAAAAACATAATTTCCAGACTTCTTAGCTATGTTGAACAAAATGGCTATCTCAAAATTTTGATTGGATGCATTTGGGGTAATGGTGTGTGTGAGAGGGGTGTTAGTTATGCTCCAATCACTTTTGACTATTAAAAAGTGCACAAGCCCTTCTAATTTCGAATCAAATGAGCCTTTTCCAAAGTTTCTACAACATCACTATCTATAAAAAACCTTATATGCCCCCAAGGCATAACTTACAACCCTTGCCCAGATAGCTCTGATGGAGTTATCATCCTCAAAGACCTAGTTTCTAAAACTTTTAACTACATTGAACAAAATGGCTATCTCAAAATTTTGATTGGATGTGGTTGGATAAATGGTGGGCATGAGAGGGGGGCTAGTTGCCCTCAAATCACTTTTGACTATTGAAAAGGGCACTAGCCCTTTGAATTTCCAATTAAATGAGCACTTTTTCAAGTTTCTATGACAAAGGTTTCAATGAAAACCTTATATGTGTCCAGGGCAAAAGTTATAACCCTTGCCCTGAAGACTGTGGGGGGATTGTCCTGCTCAAAGGTATAATTTCCAGAACTTTCAACTATGTTGAACAAAATGGCTATCTCAAAATTTCGATTGGATGTGTCTTGGGAAATAGTGGGTGTGGAAGGGGTGTTAGTTGCCTTCCAATCACTTTTGACTATTAAAAGGGCACTATCCCTTTCAATTTCCAATCAAATGAGGCCTTTTTGAGGTTGTCATCCTCAAAGGCATAATTTCCAGAACTTTCAACTACATTGAACAAAATGGCTATCTCAAAATTTTGTTTGGATGTGTTTGGGGAAAAGGTGGGTGTAAGAGGGGGGTTAGTTGCCCTCCAATCACTTTTGACTATTAAAAAGGGCACTAGCCCTTTGAATTTCTGATCAAACGATTCTTTTTTGAAGTTTTTACAACAACACTTTCTATAAAAACCTTATATGCCCCCAGGGCATAACTTACAACCCTTGAGGGCTGTGGGGGAGTTTCCTTGTGAAAAAATAATTTCTATCCAGAAATCAACTATGCTGAACAAAATGGCTATCTCAAAATTTTCATTGGATGTATTTTGGGAAATGGTGGGCATGGAAGGAGCTGCAGTTGCCTTCCAATCACTTTCAACTATTAAAAAGGGCACTAGCCATTTAAATTTCCAATTGAATGAGCCCTTTTTGAAGTTTCTATGACAATGTATTCTATAAAAACCTTATACAAAATTGCTATCTTAAAATTTTGATTGGATGTGTTTTGGGGAAAGGTGGGCATGAGAGGGGTGTTAGTTGCTTTCCAATCACTTTTGACTATTAAAAAGGCCACTAGCCCTTTGAATTTCCAATCTCATCAGCCTTTTTTGAAGTTCTACAACAATGCATTCTATTAAAATCTTATATGCCCCCATGGCATAACTTTCAACCTGTGCCCTGAGGGCTGTGGGGAGTGTCCTCCTCAAAAACATAATTTCTATCTGGAAATCAACTATGTTAAACAAAACGGCTATCTCAAAATTTTGATTGGATGTGTTTTGGGAAATGGTGGGCATGGAAGGGGTGTTAGTTGCCTTCCAATCACTTTTGACTATTAAGAAGTTCACAAGCTACTCCAATTTCCAGTTGAATGAGCCCTTTTCGAAGTTTCTGCAACAACTTCTTTGATACAAAGTGCCCTGGTCTAAAGGAAAAAAAAAAAAATAATAAATTATACATTGTGCCAACATTGCTCTTATATGCCCCCAGGGCATAACTTAAAACCCTTGCCCTGAGGATTGTGGAGGAGTGTCCTCCTCAAAAACATAATTTTTATCTGGAAATCAACTATGCTGAACAAAATGGCTGTCTCAAAATTTTGATTGGATGTGTTTGGGGAAATTGTGGGCATGGAAGGGGTTTTAGTTGCCTTCCAATCACTTTTGACTATTAAAAAGAGCACAAGCCACTCCAATTTCCAATTGAATGAGCCCTTTTCCAAGTTTCTATGACAAATCCTTTGATACAAAGTGCCCTGGTATGGGTAAAAAAATATATAATAATACATTGTGCCAACATCGTTCTTTACTTAGGCAGTGCAATTGCTCTGCCTATGATAGTTGTTAATACCAAACAGCATAAAGACTAAACCATCTGGGACCTCTAGAATCATTTTTTCAAAATTATTTTCTGCTGTCTTTGACTGAGTTACATCTTCCCATAGGTGAAAAAGAGTATTAAAATCACCACAGAGGATTGGTTATTGCCCAGTTGGCTCTTCACACAAAACGTCAAGAATGGGTTTCTTCCATTGGGATTATAAAACAAACATATTTTAAGGTGGCCACTTTTTTTTATGTGAACCATGACCCCAACTACATCCACATTGTGGTTGTAAGTTTTAATTGGTACTGCTGAGTGAGATAAATAATTTTTTTTACAAATACAGCCTCCCCTCCTCTTTTCAGTTGGAAGACCAAGGGTGCAGCTAGGGTTTTGAGTTTGGAGAGGGGGATTAAAGATTGTGCTAAAAAAAATTATCCACTGTGCCAATAAATGTGGAAACGTAAGCTACATTTGAATGAAAACATAAGGTAAATTTCAAGGTTTCAGCACTGTGCACCAACACCTTGGAATATTGGAGGTTGGGTCCTCCTCCCTGTAGCTGTGTCCCATGGGAAGACCTATCTTTTTTTTTATATTAAAAACAGTAGTGATGATCTTCTTCAGCTCATGTAGATTTGTTTCTTGGAGACATGCAATGTCAGCATTATTTTTGCAAAGCCAGTTTGTTAAGTCCAGAATCTTTATTGAGTTTAAAGGAATCACATTCCATTGGAGGATCTTTGAAATTTAAGCTCTATTATTTCCTTCAAATTTGCCTTTTGTATTGAATCATTGTTTTTGCTGAAGAGAGAAAATCCTCTCCCCTTTGTCTTTCTATTTGATGTTTCCAAGTTATTCTGGTGCAAAATGTTTTTTTTTTTCCTTTTGCTAAGTTTCTTTGGGTTTATCATATCTCTTTCATCTGTTTCTGCGTTTCACTTTTTTTTTTGGATGTGCCAAGGATGGCTATTGCACTTTTCAGGAGTTGCAGAAGTCCATATGGTGGGATCAAGAAGGGTTGTGATAGCTTTCCTAGTCTTAATTGCCTTCACTTGTGGGGTTTATCCACCTGATTGAATCAAATGGCTAACGTTTAAATTTGTTGCATTTTTTCTAGCTTGCTTGATTCTGATGCTACCTGTGGTCTATGCTGAGAATAATGTAGATCTTTTACTGGTGCTTATTGGATTAGGGCTAGAGGTTTAGTCATGTGTATATCCATTTTGAGGTGGGGTACTCTACTGCTTTCGAAGTTTTTTTTTGAGAGGTTAGCTCACATCATCTTTAGAGGAATTATGTATATCGGTACTGGATGGTGTTGTCAGTCTTTGAGTTAATTCTGGCTTGGAAATTCTCTTGTTAACAACATATTACAGAAGTTTCATTTGGTCAGCCAATCTTACTATAATAGCTCTTTTCTGATGCAAAGGACACATTTGTTTTTACAAGGAAGAGTGCCCATACAACTCATAGCCCTTGCAGTATGAGTCTCTATCTGTACTTGGATCTTGATTGAGAACCATTCCTCCACACAGTGGAGTAAAATAAAAAAACAAAAACAAAACTGAAATTAAGGAGCAACATTAAAACTTAAAATGAACAGAAATTATTCCATAGCCCTGTATGAAAGGGACTGTCCCCTCCTCAACGCCTTGCTCGTTTAGTCATTACACTAAAGTTTTTTACTGTTTTAAATAGTAGAGTTGTGACAAAGAGTCAAATTTTAGCGTAAAGAGCGAGGCGTTGAGGAGGGGAAAGCTCCTTTCATATACGGAATAATTTCTGTTTGTTTGAAGTTTTAATGTTGCTCCTTACTTTCAGTTAAAAAAAAAACTGTTTTTCCTTTAAGTTTCTGAGCGTTTTTCAACTAATGCAGGTTCAAATTTGGCTCACCATACATGGCAAATTAAAACGCAATTTGCATATTAATTTTAGAAGATTTATGCCATATATGGAGGGTTGTCCCCTCCTCAATACCTTGCTCTTTACACTAAAAGCTGTTAGCACTTTTAAAAAGCTTCTATTCTAATTAAACAGCGTCCGTGTTTCTTTGTGTATGGAATAATTTCTGTTCGTTTTGAGTTTTAATGTTGCTCCTTACTTTCAGCTAAAAAACTTGCTTTTTTTAATTCAATTTCTGATCTTTTTCATATAATGCCAGTAAATCTGGCTCACTCTATGAAAATTCCCCCCCCCCCACGGAAAAACTCAGTTGAAATTTAATACAACGTAAAGTGCACACCATCCCCCCTGTCAAATTTCCTCCAGACAGCTCCATCCTCGCTGAAAATCCCCCTTCCCATGAAATTGCTTGCTGACAATCCAGCCTGAAAAATCCTCCTTAAGATTCTTTCAAATGAATCAGACTTTAATCTCTAATCGATTTCTTGATCACTCCAGAAATACCCACTTTCATGGAAATTATATTCTGGAAATCAAAAGACATTGAAAATAGCCCCGGATAATTCCCCCAGAACATCTCCACATGAAAAATTTGGCAAAGAGAATGTAAGACAATTAAAAAGAATTTTGTATACTAATTCTGTCAAATCCCCCCAGTGTAAAATTTTCCTGGAAAATTCAGCCCCTGGAAACTTCCCTCCCCAATGAAGATTCTCCCTATAGAAATCCACCCCAAGTATACCCCCCCCCCCAGAAAATGCTTGTATACTTCCCAATACAAATACTATATGTAAACAATGGGCAAATCTCATAACTTACAGGCCTCTCCCCATGGACTGTGGGGGGTCATTTTAAACCTAAAGACATAATCATTTGATCTTTCAACAATACTGAACAAAATGCTTATCTCAAAATTTTGATCATTTAAATTTGGGGAAAAGTGGGTGCATTAGGGGTCCCAGTTGCCATCCAATCTTTTTGGTCACTCAAAAAGGGCACTAGAACTTTGAATATCCGTTTGAATGCACCCTCTCCCGGTCTTCTAGGACTGTTATTTCAACATGATCACCCCTGGGGAAAAAACAACAAAAAACAAAAACAAATAAACATGCATCCATGATTGGTCTTCTGGCAAAATTCCACATTTTTGTACACAGCGGCTTGAAACTTTTGCAGCAGGGCTCTCTGGTACGCTGAATATGATTGCGTGATTTCCATTAAGATTCCTTGAATTTTACAGGGTGTTTTCCCCCTATTTCAAAAATTAGGCAAATTGTTTTCAGGCTTGTAACTTTTGATGGGTAACATGAAACTTAATAAATCTTATATGTTTGGAATCAGCATAATAAGCTGATTCTTTTGATGTATCTACTGATATTAAAATTCTGTTTTTTAGAGTTTTGGTTACTATTGACCCATGTGGCTCCTTACTTACAGTTCATTACCACAAACTGCTTGATTTTCACACCCATAGTTGCTTGTGGGAGAATTGCAACTCATGAAATAAAGCTTGCTGTTCTATTGAAAACTTAATTTTTGAACAAGAAAGGTTCACAATTATCACACCATATGGGCTCTCAACTCACTATAATTTCAAAAGCAATAAGTTTTTCTGCATTTGACTTACAAAATTGGTGGCCAAACTTGGATTGTGCCATATGTTGGAGTGAACTTGAAGTGAAACGAATTTATTTAACTTGACTTAGGGGAGTTTAAATCAAGGAATGGCTCTTATTTCCCAAGTTGTGAGTGTTTCAACATTAATTGTTCTCTTGTATAATTCTAAAATAGAAAGTTTTTCCCCATAGGTTTTATTCCAAAGCTGTTCTGCCAGCATATTATCTAATACAATGTCAATGTTCTTATAATCTAATTTAATACTTTGACATGGTGCCCTTTCAAATTTTCAGCAACTTTGACAAGTTGATAGGTGCTGATTAACAAGTTTCCGTTTTTTCCCCTCTTTGCTAAAACGTATGAATACTGTATTGGTCTATTCCATTAGCCTGGTATTGCAGTACTATCTGGTTTGAAATACAAGAAATACCTGGAGCAAATTGAATCGTCTTTGTTTTTGGAATTGCAACTTGTGACAGTATTAATAGGCATCCATTCAAGCTATTTGTGTACTACCCAGAGATAACACTAGTATTTCTTTTTTCCCCAATCTAGGATTGTACAGCACTTTCCTCTTCCAACAATTTTTTGCAATCCCTTCTCAAATCATAAAGTCATAACGGGTGAGACTGATCTTTTAAGCAAATGTGCTGGAAGCTCCAGGAGAAGATAAATTCTGCTACAAGTGAGTGGCAGAAAGTGGTTATGCTTCTCAAAAGATGCTTCTTCCAGTTTGTAATGCATTCTGGGAAAGAGATACGTTCACATGAATATGGAACTAAGCTATAGTTGTGGCGGCTGCTAAACCTTATCTACCCCTAGATAAAATCCAATAAACCCATTTCTATATATATCCATAAATCTCCATAAATCCAATAGACCCAGTCTTGAGAAAAGTTATAGAGAAAAGGGTACAAAGAAGATAAGAATGGTTTGTGGAAGTTAGCAGAATGCTTCCAAAATCTCAATCAAGGATAGATCTCCAGTTGACGACATCATTCTTTTTGAAGGAGCCAGTAGAAAATCCAAAAGTGAAGGTAAAACCATTATTTGTTGTCTCATTTGATTTTCAGGCTGCTTTTCATCATGTAAATAGATACATCTAATGCAATACTCTGTGATGCATGGACATCCCTGAGAAGGTAGTAAAATTCTTGTTTGATTACCTGTCAAATCACAGCTAAAAAGTCAGAGTAAACAAAGAATATTCTGAAGTTACCCAACTTGATGCTTGTCTACCACAGGGTTCTGCATTTAGCCCTTTGCTCTTTATGGTCCTCCTAAGTGAACAAATCTTCAGTAGTGTGACACTACTGGAAAAGATGAATTTGCAGACGATTCGGTAAAATGGGATACTGCTAAAGATTTTCTACCAATTGGCAAGTAAAATCAACAAAATGATGATTAAAGCTGCCGGCATTCTCAAAAGCGTATTCTCTGGCAATTTAAGCCAGGAAAAACAAGGGCATAATTTTTGAGGTGAAAAAGTCCCTTTGCCCCCATTTATTGGCTGGACGGCAAGCAGATCATGTATGATCCCTCTGCAAAGCTTTTGGGAGTTGGGTCTCCCAAATCATATGCCAAGTTATTAACTCAGGGTTCTCTATCCTCCTGGATCCCAAATAGGTTTCCTTCATCCGATTTCAATAACATTTAAAAGTCGCCAATGAAAGAAAATTGTTAAATATTTATCCAGGGTCAAATATTTTTTCACAGACTTAGGGGGAGTGGGGGGTGATGTACAACCAGTTGGACATTGAGTCTCAGCTTGATGTTTTATTAGGGTATATTGTAATATATAAAAGGGAGCAAAACTAGTTATTGGTGAAAAAGTGCAAAACACTGTTTTGTTCCTTTGTCCACATGAAAGCAAAGAAAAAGCTGACACTTGATGTAGTAGGCTTTTGTGTGCATTGGACAACCTAAGTAGTGACAGCGAGCACTATTCTTCAGGGTATCATCAAATTTTGGGAGATGTTTTGCTGCTACCGAGTGCTCCAGTTCCAAAGGCAAAGGAAAGTGCTTTCTTTTTTTTTTTTACTCAGCTTCCTCCTCCATTCTCATGTCTTCGTCTGCAATGTCAGACTCGAGAAGGTTGGCTGAAACTGCCCTAGCTTTCTCAATGGCTAGGTACTTCCCGACTTTGAACTGGAAGTAAAGAAGTTGCTTGCAGGAATGACCAAGTTTTACTGAGCCTCTCCTATAGAGCAACCAGGTATTGGACAGGGCCAGATTAATGAAGTGGTAAAGAACCAACACGGTCGACTTTTTGGTCCGCGTGTCAAACTAGTAGTAGATGATAGTTTTGTCTGTTGCATGGGAGGTCAGGTAAACCCTGACCTCCATACTTTTTTCTTAGGTAATTTGGCAACACTGTTTGAGGCTAGGAAAATGGCCTTGTTGTTGTTCCATTTGGTCAGAGCAGTTTTTCTGTCTTCTCGAACAAAAGTAAAAGACCTTCCTCTACCAAGTCCTTTCAGCTCTCCATCATATTTCACATGAGCTGCGATTCTAGACAATTCTTCATCAGCGTGCCTGCTCCTTTGATTCTAGAGCGTCAAGGTCTTCAAGAAGTTTCGTCGAATAAAAAACCTGTCGAAAAAGAGGCTGGTTCCTTCTTTGATGCCTTTACTTAGATGCAATACGGCAGAACTTTCTATTCCCCTCACTTAAAGGTCTTCCAAGAACTTAGTCTTCTCCTGGTAAATGATGAAGTCATACACCAAGCCAGATTAACCAGCTAGCACAAAGTAATTCAAACCCAAAGGATTGAATTATTTTGGGCGTACTGCTTCATTGAACATCGTCCAGAAAATAGGATCATTTGCTCGTCAAAGCTCTTGAACTCTCCTGTTTCAAGAGATGTACACATTCTACGAACTTCTTCCAAAAGTGGTCTGATTTTCCATAGTCGGTCAGTAGTTCTGGCCCCTTGGTCATATTCATCTTCCACAACAAACTTCAGGCTATTCCAGAGATTGAAGCACCTGTCTCAATTTATGATCTCAGCAATGATTGGGACTTTGAATCTTTTGCTACAGAACATTCTGATAATTGGGTATTTCAGAATACCAATCAGAATGGTTACACTGAAAAATGTCTTCAGTTCCGAGTTCGTCACCGCAAGTAGTTTGTCTTACGTTTTCTGGTAGTAATAATTCATCGCAAACGCCATCTGTTCAAAGAAATGGCCTGAGAAGTATGTCAGGAAATATCTGCGAGGCTTCCAGTCGCTTCGGTTTGATGGTCCATGATCTTCGTCAATTGGTTCAGAATGGAAATTAGCACCAGTAAACTGTTCTAACGACTTCCATTTATACAAAGGGCGACTTGATTTTCCGGGTCTAATTTTTCGATCTGGGCACGAGCATTGATCCTGAACATTGAAAGTGGAATTTCATCCTCTTCGTCATCAAACACGAAACTTAAATTATTCAGATCGACAGTGACGGGTGGACTAGGCTAACCTTTCTCTTTAGATGAGGTTTGACAGTCGTTGGTGATGGCCGTCATCATTGAAAGGCCTCCTTTCATCGCCGTCATCGTTGCTATCCTTCAGGTCCAAATCACATAGGTTGCTGTCATCTGGCAAACCGGTCATTTTTTTCGTCTAATTTTTCGATCTGGGCACAAGCATTGATCCTGAACATTGAAAGTGGAATTTCATCCTCTTCGTCATCAAACACGAAACTTAAATTATTCAGATCGACATGACGGGTGACTTTCTCTTTAGATGAGGATTGACAGTCGTTGGTGATGGCCGTCATCATTGAAAGTGAATCCTTCAGGGTTTAGGTTGCTGTCATCTAGCAAACCAGTCACCTGGTCCAAAAAAATGACTGAACAAGGAGGAATTTTATTTTTAGAAGCCATGACGATTAAGAATTCAACAAAAAACCTTTGCTTTAGAAGGATGACAGGTTGGTGATATCATCATTGAAAGGCCTCCTTTCATCGCCGTCATCGTTGCTATCCTTCAGGTCCAAATCACTTAGGTTGCTGTCATCTAGCAAACCAGTCACCTGGTCCAAAATGACTGAAAGGAGGAATTGTTTTATTTTAGAAGCCATGACGATTAAGAACAACAAAAAGTTTGCTTAAAGGAAGGATATAAGACTGTTTAAATGCTAAATTCAAAAAAGTCATTTTTTTTGCATAATATTGCTTCTAAATATTATTTTTACTCTGACCCAAAATTACAATATAGTTATTAGTGATTCAATTCATGACTTACCCCACCAAGGACTATTCAGGATTAACAAACTGCAAGAGAAGCAGCAACAGTTTAGGTTCGTCTCCTAGTGTTAGCTGTACTAATAGGAAGCTGAGACCCAATTTCCAATCCAGTGAACATGGACACAAACCTTCACCTAGATGGCAGATCAATTGATAATTTTGGGTTTTTAAAACACAGAAGTGTAAAATAAACATATTTTAGATTGCCTGATTTATTTTGCATTTCCATGCCTATTCTTTAAATTTATTTTTAATTTTCTCACCTTTGACATTTTTTTCTGTGTCTTAAACTTTTTCCATTACAAGTATCATTTAGGTAAGCGATTGTTAGTACCTACTAAAAAAAAAAAAAAAAAAAAAAAAAAAAAAAAAAAAAAAAAAAAAAAAAAAAAAAAAATCACAGATGACATTCAATTTGCGCTCTTTCAGAATATGCCATTTAAAGCTTGTGTTGGCAACGGGTTGGACAAGATAAATTCATAATGTGATGTACAATGGGTTGGACATTAGGTTTCAGGAGGCTATGGAATGCCTACAATACAAGACAGAAGAAATATGTTAATTGTTAAATATTTCACAAAGAGCCAAGCAGTTGTCTATAATCATCCAGTTTTTGAGATAACCTTTGCCTCTAGTCCTTGGAAAAAGAAGATGCCCCAATTGCACCACAGGTGTTCTTTAAAGATTTGGTTTAGACATGGAAAGATGAGGTCATTTGGCTCTACCAATTTCAGGAGCCCCCAAATGGAAGTTTGAATCAGTTGAAACTTGCTCGGAGCTTATCCCAGACAAAAAGTCAAATTATCTTCCTGGTCAAGTGCAAGCTATCTTCAAGCAAAAAATGACAACCTGCTGCATTAATATCCTGCAAATATTTACGGATGGTTCACTGAAAGGAAGCAAGGCAGCTGCAGCTTTGGTTGTTCCCGGATATTCCTTGCATATATCTACTAGGCTTCTAGATGGCACGTCCATCCTTACAGCAGAGCTAAAGGCTATTGTTGAAGCTTCTGATGTTATGAATAAAAAGCTCCCTGACTCTAAGAAGGTAATCTTGCTCACAGACTCCAAGTCTGCCCTACAGCTCATTAATCAGGTCCATAAGTCAGTCAGAGATTCTGTCATAGAAAATACATAAAGGAACATCCAGCTTTAATTCCGCCACATGCCAAGTCATCAAGGAATTCAGCACAACAAGATGGTCAATTTTCTTGCAAATAAAACAGCAGACTTCTACATAGACCCAAAACTAAATTAAAAAACTACATGACACAATTTGGAGAAGAACTCCTAACAAGAATCCATTACAGTTGGTACTCATTTTCTCATCATGAGACGAAAACGGCCTATATTTCAGGATTCTAAGTGGTTCATTGATACCAAGGAAAGAAGAATACAGTTGAAAAAAAAGAGGGATCCAAATTGTATATTTTGTTCTTCAAATCATGAGACTTTACAACACCTCATCTATAGCTGAAATACTATTGCAAAGTCAGCAAACAGAGCAAGAAATATTTCCTCAAGGCTAAAAATAAAGCCAGACACGGGTGAGCTATCAAGCTGCCAGGAAATGAAGAAAGAACGTTATTTTAGGATGTTATTCGTTTATTAAGGTACAATAATATAGTTTAGCATGTTTTCCCTGACTCTGAAACCTGCATCAGTTTGGACTGTAGCAGTAATTGGAAGGTGGGAGAAGAAGATTGGAAGCCAATAGCAAAAAAATTTGTATGATATCGAAAGGAGACTCCAAGTGTTGTTATTTAGAAGAAAAAGAAGAAGATGGGCATGCGGGAATCATCTACTTGCAGTTATTTACACTGAAACAGTTTTGGCTTGTATTGTTTGTACCAAACTTTTTAGCAATGCAAATATAAAGCAACTGTTATCTCTTTATTGCTGATATTGACAAATTTTGTAACTAAAAGAGTGGGGGTCCGGATATCTCCAGAGGCATATCCATTTGGCCTTTCGACTCAAAATCTTGATCGGACGATTTTGAGAAAAAAGGGGCGTGGGAGGAGGCCTGGTTGCCCTCCAATTTTTTGGTCGCTTGAACTTTTAATTTCCTAGAACTTTAGTTCTAAGCAGTTTCTTACTTCTGTTACGGTTATGTATAACTTTAGTTTAAAGAACTTTAGCTCTTTTAATTTCCTAGGGCACTAGAACTTTTAATTTCCGTTTGAATGAGCTCTTTTACGATATTCTAGGACCACTGGGTCGATACGATCACCCCTGGGAAAAATAAACACGTATCCGTGATCTTGCTGTCAACCATTTCCTCATTTTAAAGATCCAGGTCAAGACCAATACAGCAAATAATTGTGGAGGGTCTGTTGTATTACAGAACATCGGTTTTTTTGTTGAGGTGTTCATTGGTGAACATCTTGATCTTTTCTTGGTAGAGTTGGCTATGATAGTATCTGGATATTTGTATTCATTGCAGGTTGTTTTTTTTTTTCTTTTTGGGTGTTTGATTTGTATGGATCTTGCTTCTCAGAATTTGAGGTCTGGGAAGGCGATCTAAGCATCTTTGGTGTTTTCACTTTTAAACTACCTGAGAAATACTTCTCAATGTTGCCAAAAAACTGTGGCCTAAACAGTAATATGGCAATGCTTGTATAATGATTGGCAAATAATTCGGTTCCCTGGGGGGAGTTAGAAAGAAAAATCTCAAAAACGCAGTAATCAGCTTAACATACTGAGGTTAATCACAATTTAATGGACGCTCTAAATGTGTGCAATATAGGAAAAATCACAGAATACTGGAATAATGTCTTAGTCTCACAGATTGAGGCAATCATCCAATCTGAAATTTTTTACAGTGCGCATGCTTTTGCTTTTGTGAACTTCCTGAAGTATATTTGAATCTTGGATTCATTCCTGAAAGTTTCATTTATCTAGCCTAAATCAATTTTTTTTTAAGCAGCAAGATGCCCCTCACCTTGAATTTTACCCCACTTGATTCTTCATTTAGCCATTTCCGAATATAATGATTGCTAGTATTACAGTTGTATCCTAGCCCTGCCTTCAAATGGGGCTGTATATAGACCAGATAAAATTTTGGCAGTTCTGTTGGTTTTAATTATTTTTGTTCTCGTTTCTCATCAACAGTTCGCACTTTTGGCAAAGTTAGATTCTGTGGCAAAAATCAGATAAGGGGCTTTTTGCTACCTTGGCATGTTTATGTACTTTAAAAAGGTGAAGCAGTTGGGATGGGGTCAAATTTTCCAAAGACTAGGCACCCTTTATCAACAAGAGGGGTAATTTCAGGGTAAATTTCTGGATTAACAGCTCTTCTGAAAGAAACACTATAATAAGAATACTGCCCAATTCCGCAAATGAAGCTGTTTCTATTAATAATAATCATAGTTCTGATAATGCACATATATATATATATATATATATATATATATATATATATATATATATATATATATATATATATATATATATATATATATATATATAAGACATATTATATATATAGCATATTTAAGACATATTTATATATATTATAAAATTATTGTTGTTCACAATTTTTGACTGAATCTATATAACAAAATATGCTAAAGTAAGATTTGCCTACGTTTGGGGGCATTACAGAATAGCCCTCAAATGACATTTTTTGCTATGCCGTGCATCTTTAAAAAATCATATTAGTCCAATGCTTTAAACATGACAAAGGCTGTTACTTCTTGAAGTAATTTTTTTTCTTTTCTTTTTAGGAAGCAAATTCAGTTAACATGTGAGGTTATCCGAAAAATATGTAAGAATTTGTGTCCTGACCAAGTATATCTTCAATATAAAGATAATTATTTGGAATGTTTGAATCACTCTGAGCCTCTTCCAAGAGAGGTTATACTGGAACAAGTAGGCTATGTTGTATTGTTAAAAACTTATAATTTTTTTTTATTTATTAAGTCTATGATAGACCGAATGTATGAAATTAATGATGGAATTATATGTTTTACAAAAAGAATACTTACATTTAGTCTACCTTTTTGAGGTTGTAATTCTGTAAAATATTTGGAGGCTTCTTTATCAAAGTGGACCAAGCCCATCTTTTGTCACGATTAAGTAAAAAAAACAAGTTTTTTCAACTGAAAGTAAGGAGCAATATTAAAACTTAAACTGAACAGAAATTATTCCATATATGAAAGGGGCTGTCCCCTCATCAACGCCCCGCTCTTTACGCTAAAGTTTGTATTACTTTGGAAAGTAGAGTTGTGACAAAGAGACAATCTTTAGCGTAAAGAGCAAGGCCTTGATGAGGGGACAGCCCCTTTCATATATGGAATAATTTCTGTTTGTTTTAAGTTTTAATGTTGCTCTTTCTTTCTGTTGAAAAAACTTCATTTAATTTCTGATCGTATTTTAAATAATGTCAGGAAATCTGGCTACTCCTCCACTGATAAATTCCCCCAGTGTAAACTTTCCCTGAGAAATTCCTCCCTGGAAACTTCCCTCCCCGTGGAAAATCCCACCAGTTGAAAATTCCCCTACCCCCTCCCGAAAAATGTATGCATACTACTCAATAACAAATACTATACCCAAACAATAGGCAAATTTTGTAACTTAAAGCCCTTTCTCCAGGGACTGTGGGGGGTCCTGATATCTCCAAGGCATATTTATTTGGCCTTTCGACTATGCCGAACAAAATGGTTAGCTTGAAATTTTGATCGGACGATTTCGAGAAATAAGAGGCGTGGGAGGAGGCCTGTTGCCCTCTATTTTTTGTGTCCCTTAAAAAAGGCACTAGAACTTTTAATTTCCGCTCGAATGAGCTCTTTTACAATATTCTAGGACCACTGGCTTGGTACGATCACCCCTGGCAAGAAACAAATAAACTCCACATTTTTCCACATTCAAATAAAATTCCATATTTTTTCAGATAGTTGCTTGAAACCTCTACAGTAGGGTTCTCTGATACGCTGAATCTGATGGTGTGATTTTCATAAAGATTTTATGACTTTTAGGGACTTTTGGTTGTTATAACTAGCAAATTACAAGAATTTTAAGATGCAAGGCTCTTAAAGTTTTCCTTAAATCTCTAGTTTACAGTATGAGAAGGTGCTCTGAATGCTCCTTGTTGAAACAATTACCTTTAAAGTCACGCCTGTTTATGTTTTTCATTTTTCTGCTCTTCTCCCCAAGAACAATTTTTGACGCCCCCTTCCTCCCATTTCCAAAATGGCGTGCTCATACTCTTTTAATACAGTTTGTAGATTTTCAAAATTTCTAAGCCAAAAGGAAAAGCAAAATGATATAAAAATTAGTACTATAAATCAAGGAGGCACACTTGTGCCTCTTTAAAGAGGCGACCCACCACAATGTTAAGTGATTTCCGGTCCTAGTGGTCGCAGAGAGACGGCGGTGATCGCATTTTGTAGCCTAAGCTCAAAATAAGAAACATGCAAAATTTCACCCCCCTCCGACTTTATCTTCATGGGGGAAAGTGGGCCGGAAGTTTCGACCCTCCCACAATAGCCCCCCTTTAACGTTGTCCGGTCGGGCTGAAATTTACAGGATAAGCTTTCCTAGGGCCTGGGAGCTTATCCTCAGAATTTCAGCTCAATCCGATCACTCCTTCCCTGTTTTCCAAAAACCAAATATAGCCACTTAATGTTCATCAAATTATTTTTTTTTTATGAGCCACGCCTACAGGCCACAGTTTGGCAACGGATCCGGGTGAATGAGGACTCATTCGAAGCGGAATTCGACCTGTTAGGGCCTTTTGATATTTTCTGACCGAAAAAATTATCCCCCGAATTTACATTTACGAAAAACCTCGTTTTCCTATAAGAGCCATTGTTAATTTTTGAAATTCCTAAAAGCATAGTATTTTATTATTAAATTAGATCAAAATAGTCCTCTTAACCTGACAAGACCCGACTGCAAGCTTCCAAAAATTCCAGCTCTTTCCCAGAATTTTTTTTTGTCGAAAAACGAAAATCTTAAAATCTTTAAAAGCCTTAAGACAAGAATCTTCAAAAGCGGGGGGTTTGGGGGGCGGCAGCCCCCCAACTTCAACTCCTGACACGATCAGCTAACAGTTAGTCAAGCAATAATAAGTAATAAACTGTACAAAAACGTGCAGAAATTATTTGAAAAAAAACTACGTTTTCTAAAGAGTTAAAGAGGCTGAGTCACA
Organism: Artemia sinica; assembly: GCA_027921565.1. Lineage (NCBI taxonomy): Eukaryota > Metazoa > Arthropoda > Branchiopoda > Anostraca > Artemiidae > Artemia > Artemia sinica. The sequence continues at coordinate 32,613,120 of CM051269.1, forward strand.
AGTTCGAACCTTAAAACGTACAGGGATTAGGAGGTACAGTTGGGGGGCTGCCGCCCCCAAACCCTCCGCTTTTGCAGCCTTTAAATAAAAAAAAAACAAGTTTTTTAAACTGAAAGTAAGGAGCGACATTAAAACTTAAAACGAACAGAAATTATTCCCTATATGAATGGGGGCTGCCCCCTCCTCAACGCCTCGCTCTTTACAGTAAAGTTTTTTGTATTGTTCTACAAAAATAGAGTTGTGAGAAAGTCAAACTTTAGCGTAAAGAGCTAAGTCTTGTCTTTAGTCTTGTGGTTAATGCTAAAACACAAGAATATTCATCTAGAAGTCTTTCATCTGTTATCTCCTTAAAATGTCAAGTTTAATATCAATATAGGGTATGAGTAAGAAAACACAAGAAGCAGACCTCTGACTTGGGACACAAAAATTATTTACTGATCACAAACTTAACTCTATGGTGAATTTACTCAAATTTGCTCTTATAAGAAAGTTCAACAAGGATTTCCAGCCATTTCATCTGTTAAAATTTTGTTCTGTTAAAAGCTGCTTTTTTAAAAGCTGAATGGTAACATTCTCTGGCAAAGCTTTTTGACTCTTACCGTTGTCTAAAAGCTTTGATGTATAGGTAATTGTTATGATTTAGGTTATTCTTGAAGATTGAGGTTAGGTCAAGAGACTCTTGTTGCCATTGGAAGCCATGTCAACGCTTATAATGAATTTGTTTTTTATTTGTTGTAACTTTGTTTTTAGAAGTTGGAGTAACGTGTTTACCCTTCTGCACTAGTGTTCATTTTATTTTTTTACTATCACTTGAGTGACTAAATAATTTCTCTCTAGGGTCAGGTTATGATAAGCCTGTATTATTTGTTTTGGGGATACAAGATAGAATATGATGAACGTTGCAAGAAAGTGTCATTTATGATTTTGGATGTTTCAAACTTGTTTCATATACAATTATATTTATTCTGGTTGGGATGGGGGCCCTCTTATAACTCTTGGTGAGAAACACAGATCTAGGTCTAAACGGGTTTAACAGGAGGAGGGCTGAATTAGGAAGATTATTACAGGTTTGTGTCTAATACTTTAGAACAAGTGTTAATGGTACAGAACAAGTGTATGGGGTCCAGAAGAATGTCCAGGATCAGTATGTATAGATTTATATTCACTGACATGCTGATTTAAAATATAATCCTGCAAGTTCTTCCTCCAGACATTCTTTGGGAAAAAGGGAGGAGTATTTAAAGTGCAATTGAGACTTCTAAATTTCAGAAATACTAATCTTCTTCTATTCTGGCTTAGACGTAAGCCTTGTTGGCGCTTATGCTTGGGAATCCCCTGATGGAAGAGCGAAACTCAAATTGATTATCTGCTCATAGCAGGACTTATGGTATTCCTGGCGTTCCTGTGTCAGCAGTCTGGGGATATTTATTGATGGCCACTCATCAGGAATATATTCATTGTCCCATACATCCGTAACAATTTCATGGAGCTCATATGCGGCTGGCTCAGCCAGAACTTTCAGCAGCCCAGCAAAATCCCCATCTACTCCAGGACTTTCGTGGTTTTAAAGCAGTTTGATTGCCTGGACTACTTCTACTCTAGTTGGCGAATTCATGTAAATATTTTCAAAAGATTTTCTGGTGGGTTAGGTAAGAATATGGAACATTTGTTTCCGATATTAGTAACTCCCGGTCTCAGCAATTCTTGGAAGTGTTTGAACCTTTTGATACGTTCTTCCCTAATGATAAGCAGCTTCCCGTCCTTCGCTTTGACTCAAGAGGGGTGATAGATAGCTTCTTCTTCCCGTTACATTCTCCAAGAATCTGATAAAGCTTTCTTGTATTGTTTCGTGAGGCGCCCTTCTCATTGGCCTTATTAGACCAGTAGGCCTTTCTGTCAGCTCCAGATAGTTTATGACATTAATGACGCAGCGCAGTTATAAGCAGTTAATCCATATCGCCAAATTTTGTGTCCTAATGAAGAAAACCAAGGTAGCTTGGGTCCTTAGAAGAAACTTCAGGTTTGGCAATTTGTAAGCACTTGCTTAGGTCTTTAGTCCAGCCAATTCTAGAGTATGGCTCTAGTGCCATCCAGCCTTCGTACATCATAGCTCTTTATCCTCTTGAGAGAGCACAACGAAGGATAGTTAAATCCTCACAAAAACCGTCCCTACCAAAAGTGCCTCCGGCGCCCTATCCATCACTCAAACCAAAACCACCCGCAAGGAAACAATTTATAATCAAAGGTGAGTGATTCTATAAAGAAATTGTGCGTTGGATCCTGAAAAATCATGTTATGTATAGAACCATTTGGTTGTCATGTCTCCCGTGATTTCAAGTTTCAGAGATAAATTAGACGCAATATTTTATCTTGAAATGTATAATATCAACTAAGTCCAAAGAGAAGTCTGACTTGAAGAGAAGTCTAAGTTATTCTCATATTTGTAATAGAGGCTTATTAGCCATATTTAAGCAATACAATATTATTTATTATTTACTTCAACGCAATTAAAACAAAATGTTTTTATTTAGCTGCAGCTTGTTCTTCGGGCTGGATCACCAAATGTAATGACTGACTTGTGCCAAAATGAAGAATTAATATACAAATGCGGATCACTAATTGGAGACGACGAACTATCTGTAGCAAAAGAAGCCCAGAGGCTCTTGTTTTTGCTAGTTGCAACAGATTGCGGGAGGAATTTGTTTTTTAAACCTAGCTTTTGTCATCACTTGGAAAATATTAGCACTAGAAGTGAGGAGGTTAGACTTCGGCTCTACGAGGTAAGTCTAGCTTCCTTCCCTTGTTCCTAGTTGTCATTGAGATTAGTAGAAAAGGATGTAAGTTCCGAACAAAAGCCATATTTTAGGGTAACTTAATGACAGTTCTTACTTTTTGGTTAGAACTTCAAACTTCTCTTGTTTTACATGCGATTGTGAGTTAGTTTTCAGACATGAATACAAAAGAACCAAAGAAAACATATATAGTCTACCTATAAAACTGTGATATACATACGAAATGGGGTTTGTTTATCTTTTCGCTGGTAAGGAAAGAAAATGACTTGCTATTTGGTGAATTCATTGCTAAACTTCCTACTACTCAGAAGAAACAGCTGAGGCAAGAGCAAATTAAGTCATAAGAAAAAACGCATTAAGTCTCTGTTGAGTTAACTTTCTTGTTTTTTCTGTCGCTAAAGAAGTAATATGTTAGTAGTTCGATCACGGTAAACGCAAACAGCACTGATTTGGTGAAGACATAAGCGTGTCCCATGTATTACGATATTTTTTTTGTCTTTCATAATATAAAAAATATGGTTGGAGAAACTTTGGGGAGGGCCCCTTCGCTCACATATTAAAAGCTCTAGTGCCCTTTTGAAGGTTATCATTGAAAATATTATGATAAACTTTGTTAGTGTTAGTGCAGAAAATAGGATAAGCTTTAAAATATAGGCCTGTTTTTTCACTCATCAATGTGCTAAGATCTTACATCTTTTGTCAGAAAACGCTTAAAAGTGAAATCTTTGAACAAAGATCTTACATCTTTGGTCGTTTTTGTGCAAACGTCTTTCATCATTCTGCTCTGATCAGCGGTCTGAGAACAATGATGAGTAGATCATCAAAGTTCTCTCATCATTGTTCTATATGGCAAAACAGTGGCGGTCTTCACACTTTTTGCTAACATCAGTGAGCTGTAAGATCTTAGAACAAAGATGAGTTAAAAAAACGATAATCTTTGCAGAAAGATGTAAGATCTTAGTGCTAAAAAACGGGCCTTATATTGTTCCGTTGTCAGTGTTGACTTTAGATTAAAAGTTACAAATATAAGGGTGGTTCAGAAAGTAACTTAAAATTTGATGAAAATGGAATTAGGGAAGGAAAGACGTTTTTTTTTTTTACATGTATTTGGAAATACCCTCTCAAATTACATACAACTCAGTGTAAATAACTTTTTTAGAAATTAATATGAGTAGGGTTCTAAACCCCATGCTTTCTAAAAGCTAGAATATAATTTGTACTTATTGAAAAAAAAATCAAATGAATTTACTGAAAAAAAAAATGTGCATTGTCAGTTTAATATACATATGCTGATATTTATTACTTAAAATCTTAATTAATTTTTGATTTCTTAAAGTTATAAAAGTGAAAACATTTGAAAGAATTTTTTTTCAGTAAAGTACAAATTATATTCTGGCTTTTAGAAAGCATGGGGTTTAGAACCCTACTCATATCAATTTCTGCTCGTTTTGAGTTTGACTCTGTTATTTATTTTAATTTCTGTTTGTTTTGGGTTTCATTTATTTATTGATACTGATTTGTGGTAGTTGTGTGCTTGGTAGATTATTTGATTCTATTTATGTTCATTTTTGGTTTAATGGAGTTCTTTACTTTCTTCTGAAAAACTTATTTTGTGGAAAAGTATTTTTTTAATTAATTTCTGTTCGTTTTATGTTGACATAGTCTTTTTCAGGGAGAAAGACTGAGCCTCTTCTAAAGTTAAGCAACCATCCCTTCCATAAAAACCTTAAATACCCCTGGGCATAACTTACAACCCTTGACCCTAATATCTGGGGTTTGTTTCACCCCAAAAGCCTTGTTATATGATATTTAGACTATTTTGAATATAATGGCTATCTCAAAATTTCTATTAGATGCATTTCGGGACAATACGACGTGTGTGTGTGTTGGGTAGCTGCCCTTTGATCACTTTTGACTCTTAGAAAGAGCACTAGAGTGTATGATTACCTATCCAATGAGCCACCTCCGAAGTTTATATGGACCACGCTTTCTTTAAAAACCTTATATGTCCCCAGGGCATAACTTACAACCCTTGCCCTGAGGGCTGACGGAATTTTATATCCACAAAAACATAATTTTCAGACCTTTCTGAAACGCTGAACAAAATGCTATCTCAAAATTTTGATCGTAAGTGTTTGGGGAAATGATGGGCATCGAACTGGGGATATGCCCTCTGATCACTTTCGACTAATACAAAAGGCACTAGTCCTGTCAATTCTCAATCGAATGAGCCCTTTTTGAAGCTTCTACGACAAAACTTTCGATAAAAACCTTATATGCCCCAAGGGCATAACTTAGGAACCATGTCCTGAGGGCTATGGGAGGAGGGTTGTCATCCTCAAAGACATAATTTCCTGACCTTTCAACTACGTTGAACAAAATGGCCATATCAAAATGTTGATCGGAAATGTTTGGGGAAATGATGGGCATTTGTCGGGGTGATTCTCCCTCCGATTACTTTCGACTATATAAAAAGGACAATAGCCCTCTCAATTTCCCATCCAATGACCCCTTTTTGAAGTTTTTAAAACAACGCTTTCTACAAAAGTATTATATGCCCCCAAGGCATAACTTACAATCTTAGCCCTGAGGGCTGTGGGAGGGGTTGTCATACTCAAAAAAATAATTTCTGGACCCTTCAACTACGTTAACACAAAATGGTTATATCAAAATGTTGATCGAAAGTGTTTGGAGAAATGATGGGCGTGGGGGGGGGTATTAGCCCTCCGATAGCTTTGGCTATTAATAAGGCACTAGCCATCTCAATTCCCAATTGAATGAACCCTTTTTGAGGTTTCTACGACAACGCATTCTATAAAAACCTTATATAACCCCAGGGCATAACTTACAACCCTTGCCCTGAGGGTTGTGGGGGGATTGTCATCCTCAAAGACCTAATTTCTTTAACTCTCAACTTCGTTTGAACAAAATAACTATCTCAAAATTTTGATTGGATGTATTTGGGGAAATGGTGGGCGTGAGAGGGGGGTTATTTGCTCTCCAATCACTTTCTACTATTAAAAAGGGCACTAGCCATTTCAATTTCCAGTCGAATGAACCCTTTTTGAAGTTTCTACGACAACGCTTTCTATGAAAACCTTATATGCCCCAAGGCCATAACATACAAACCCTTGCCCTGAGGGGTGTGGGGGGATATCATCCTCAAAAATCTAATTTCCAAAACTTCCAACTGCGTTGAACACAAATGGATATCTCAAAATTTTGATTTCATGTGTTTTTGGGGAAATGGTGGGCGTGAGAGGGGGTTAGTTGCCCTCTAATCACTTTCGACTTTTAAAAAGGGCACTGGCTTTTTCAATTTCCAATTGAATGAGCCCTTTTTGAAGTTTCTACGACAACGCTTTCTATAAAAACCTTATATGCCCCAAGGGCATAACTTACAACTCTTGCCCTGAGGGGTGTGGGGGGTTTGTCATCCTCAAAAATATAATTTCCATAACTTTCAACTACATTGAACGAAATGGCTATCTCAAAATTATGATTGGATGTGTTTGTGAAAATGGTGGGCGTGAGAGGGGGGCTAGCTGCCCCAATCACTTTCGACTATTAAAAAGGGCACTAGCCCTTTGATTTTCCAATTGAATGAACCCTTTTTGAAGCCCTTTTGAGCCCTTTTTTTTCTACGACGAAGCTTTCTGCAAAAACCTTATATGCCCCAGGGCATAACTTACAACCCTTGCCCTGAGGGCTCTGAGGGGGTTATCATCCTCAAAGACCTAATTCCCAAAACATGAACAAAATGGATATCTCAAAATTTTGATTGCATGTGTTTGGTGAAGTGGTGGGCGTGAGAGGGGGATTAGTTGCCCTCAATCACTTTCAACTATTAAAAAGGACACTAGCCATTTCAATTTCCAATTGAATTAGGCCTTTTTGAAGTTTTTAACGACAACGCTTTCTATAAAAACCTTATATGCTCCTGGGCATAACTTACAACCTTCGCCCGAGGGCTGTGGGGGGTTTGTCATCCTCAATGACCTAATTTACAGAACTTTCAACTACATTGAACAAAATGGCTATCTCAAAATTTTGATTGGGTGTGTTTTGGGAAGTGGCGGGCGTGAGAGGGGGGTTAGTTGCCCTCCAATCACTTTTGACTATTAAAAAGGGGACTAGCCTTTTGAATTTCCCATTGAATGAGCCCTTTTTGAAGTTACTACGACAACGCTTTCAATAAAAACCTTATATGCCCCAGGGGTATACATTACAACCCTTGCCCTGAGGACTGTGGGGGGAGTGTCGTACTCAGAGACATAATTTCTAGATCTTTCAACTACGTTGAACAAAATGGCTATCTAAAAATTTTGATTGAATGTGTAAACAGGGCACAAGTCCTTCCAATTTCCAATCGAATGAGCCCTTTTACAAATTTCTACGACAACTTCTTCGATACGAAATTGCCCCGGTCAGAGACAAAAAAAAAAAAAAAAAAAAAAAAAACATTGTACCAACATAGTTCTTTACTTGCCTGTGATTAGCCATGTCTTGACGCCTGCAAAAAAAAATACTTGATTTTCAATTCCTCAGTCGCAGAATTTTTAGTATGTTATGAATATGGAGAATGTATTTAAGCATTGTTTAATTTGTATTTTTTAAAATTGTCTGCTTAAGAAGTTGTTTCATAGGCAGCGCAATAGCGCCACCTAAGCAAAGAATGATGTTGGCACAATGTATTTTTTTTTTTTTTTTTTGGTATCTTGGTCTTAGACCAGGGCACTTCGTATCGAAGGAGTTGTCGTAGAAACTTCAAAAAGGGCTCATTCGATTGGAAATTAGAGTGGCTTGTGCCCTTTTTAATAGTCAAAGTGATTGGAAGGCAACTAACACCCCTTCCACACCCACCATTTCCCCAAACACATCAATCAAAATTTTGAGATAGCCATTTTGTTTTCAGCGTAATTGATTTTCAGATATAAACTATGTTTTTGAGGATGACAACCCCCCACAGCCCTCAGGGCAAGGGTTGTAAGTTATGTCCAAGGGTTAGGGCTAGTGCCCTTTTTAATAGTCGAAAGTGATTGGAGGGCAACTAACCCCCCTCTCACGCCCCCCTTTTCCCCAAACACATCCAATCAAAATTTTGAGATAGCCATTTCGTTCAACGTAGTTGAAAGTTCTGGAAATTAGGTTTTTTTTGAGGATGTCAACCCCCCCCCCCCACAGCCCAGCATATAAGGCATATAAGGTTTTTTATAGAAAGCATTGTCGTAGAAACTTCAAAAACGGCTCATTTGATTGGAAATTGAAATGGCTAGTGCCCTTTTAATAGTCAAAAGTGATTGGAAGGCTACTGACACCCCTTCCACGCCACCATTTATCCAAACACATCCAATCAAAGTTTTGAGATAGCCATTTTGTTCAAAGTAGTTGAAAGGTCCGGAAAGTATATCTAAGAGGATGACACTTCCCCCACAGCCCTAAGGGTAAGGGTTGTAAGTTATGCCCTGGGGGCTTATAAGGTTTTTATTGAAAGCTTTGTCGTGGAAACTTGAAATAAGGGCTCATTCGATTGGAAATTCAAAGAGCTAGTGCCCTTTTTAATAGTCGAAAGTGATTTGAGGGCAACTAACCCCCCTTTCACGCCCACCTTTTCCCAAAACACGTCCAATCAAAATTCTTAGATAACCATTTTGTTCAACGTAGTTAAAGGTTTTAGAAATCAGGTCTTTGAAGATGATAGCCCCCTCAGAGCCCTCAGGGCAAGGGTTGTAAGTTATGCCCTGGGGGCACATAAGGTTTTTATAGATATTGATGTTGTAGAAACTTCAAAAAGGGCTAATTCGATTGGAAATTAGAAGGGCTTGTGCCCTTTCTTTTTTCTTAGACCAGGGCACTTCGTATCGAAAGAGTTGTCGTAGAAACTTCGAAAAGGGCTCATTCGAATGGAAATTAGAGTGGCTTGTGCCCTTTTTAGTTGTCGAAAGTGATTGGAGGATAACTAACACCGCTCTCACACCCACCATTTCCCCAAACACATCCATTCAACATTTTGAGATAGCCATTTTGTTCGACGTAGTTAAAAAGTCTGGAAGTTATCTTTTTGAGGATGACACTCCCCCCACAGCTCTCAGGGCAAGAGTTGTAAGTTATGCCCTTGGGGGCATATAAGTTTTTTTTATAGAATGCGCTGTCGTAGAAACTTCAAAAAGGAATCATTCGAGTGCCCCTCTCACGCCCACATTTCCCCAAAACACATCCAGTCAAAATTTTGAGATAGCCATTTTGTTTCAACGTAGTTGAAAGGTCCGGAAATTATGTCTTTGAAGATGACAACCCCCTCACAGCCCTCAGGTCAAGGGTTGTAAGTTGTGCCTTGGGGCATATAAGGTTTTTATAGAGAAGCGTTGTCGTAGAAACTTCAAAAAGGAATCACTCGATTGAAAACTGAAAGGGCTAGTGCCCTTTTTAATAGTCGGAAGTGATTGGAGGGCAACTAACCCCCCTCTCACTTCCCCTATTCCCCCAAATACATCCAATCAAAATTTTGAGATAGCCATTTTGTTTAACGTAGTTAAAAGTTCTGGAAATTAGGTCTTTGAGGATGACAACCCCCTCACAGCCCTCAGGGCAAGGGTTGTAATTTATGCCCTGGGGGCATATAAAGGTGTTTTATAGAAAGCGTTGTCGTAGAAACTTCAAAAGGGCTTATTTGATTGGAAATTGAAAGTGCTAGTGCCCTTTTTAATAGTCGAAAGTGATTGGAAGGCAACTAGTCCCCCTCCCATGCCCACCCCCTCCCATTTGCCCATTATGTTTAAAAACTAAATGTTTCCTTAGGATTAAATCAAAATACACTGTCATAATGCTAATTCCCAATAAGGCATCTCAGCAGTATCCCAAGAACGACCGAGGGTGTTATTTTCAAACTTTCGGGGCTACTTCTTTAACCAAGTCAAAATAGCGTAGGTGTATCCAAGCTATCAAAGAAAGTAAACATTTTTGTTTTTGCGAATGGTATCAAGTTTTCTATTTCAGGTCAACTAAAGGAGGTATGAAACTAAATTAAACACTACTATTTGTGTCGAGATTTTTATAAGGGTGTATGTTGTTAAAAATTGATGAAAATTTTTCTCCAGCATACAAATAGCAGGCCAAGCTAAAAAGTCTTAAAAAAACGAAAAGATTTAAAGAATTATTTCCTTAATCTCTGAAAAGACTATGTCAATAAAACGAACAGAAATTAATAAAAAAAAAAGTTTTCCACAAAATAAGTTTTTCAAAAAAAAGTAAAGAACTCCATTAAACCAAAAATGAGCAAAAACAAAATTAGATAATCTACCAAGCATAAAACTACCACAAATCAGCATCGATAAATAAATGAAACCCAAAACGAACAGAAATTACAATAAATAACCGAGCCAAACTCAAAACGAGCAGAAATTAACATGAGTAAGGCTCAAAACCCTATGCCATCCCAAGGCCAGAACATAATTTGCACTTTACTGAAAAAAAAATACAAATGAATGTGCATTGTCAGTTTAATATACATATACTGATATTTAGTAATCAAAATGTTAATATTATTTGATTTATTAAAGTTATAATAGTAAAAACATTTATATTTTTTCAGTAAAGTGCCAATTATATTCTGGGCTTGGGAAGGCATAGGGGTTTCGAGTCTTACTCATGTTAATTTCTGTTCGTTTTTGAGTTTGACTCGGTTATTTATTGTAATTTCTGTTCGTTTTGGGCTTCATTTTGTTATCGATGCTGATTTTGTGGTAGTTTCACGCTTGGTAGATTATTTGATTTTATTTTTGCTCATTTTTGGTTTAATGGAGTTCTTTACTTTTCTTTGAAAAACTTATTTTGTGGAAAAAGTTTTTTTAATTAGCCTAATAATGTTCAAAGGCCAAAAAGTCTTTTGTAGCTTTTGGGATGCAAGTCTGTGTTTTTAGGAGATTTGTTGATGAATGTCAATCGAGTAGATTAACATTAGCATATTAACACACTCTAAAGTGGGTTTGATCGATTTGGGATCTCAACAGGGGCCCTCATTGAATTATAACAATTTTGATTGTGCTTCGTTGATGGCTATTTAAAAAGAGAATGCAACCATTTACTTTCTAATTATTGTATCAACATTATAGTTCAGTAATATTCTTTAATAACTACAACTGTGTGAAGTTTTTAGTATTTTTAATTTTTGAAATTGCATAGAAAGCGGATTCTAAGGAGTACCGAAGATTTCATTTGCAGAGGTCTCCCTAGACAATTTTCCTAGAGTTACTTCATAAACTGTTGCTTGAAGTTACTTGAAAAGTTAAAAGAAGTACTACTAAAAATCAAACCAAAAGCTGCAAATGTAGGTTGTTATTGTGAAGTTTACTCAAACCGTTTCTAGCTGTAAACTTGATTCCGAGGTTTTGTTTAGCACAAAAACATAAACTGTTGCTTGAAGTTACTTGAAAAGTTAAAAAGAAGTACTACTAAAAATCAAACCAAAAGCTGCAAATGTAGGTTGTTATTGTGAAGTTTACTCAAACCGTTTCTAGCTGTAAACTTGATTCCGAGGTTTTTGTTAGCACAAAACATAAACTGTTGCTTGAAGTTACTTGAAAAGTTAAAAGAAGTACTACTAAAAATCAAACCAAAAGCTGCAAATGTAGATTGTTATTGTGAAGTTTACTCAAACCGTTTCTAGCTGTAAACTTGATTCCGAGGTTTTGTTTAGCACAAAAACATAAACTGCTGCTTGAAGTTACTTGAAAAGTTAAAAAGAAGTACTACTAAAAATCAAACCAAAAGCTGCAAATGTAGGTTGTTATTGTGAAGTTTACTCAAACCGTTTCTAGCTGTAAACTTGATTCCGAGGTTTTGTTTAGCACAAAAACATAAACTGTTGCTTGAAGTTACTTGAAAAGTTAAAAGAAGTACTACTAAAAATCAAACCAAAAGCTGCAAATGTAGGTTGTTATTGTGAAGTTTACTCAAACCGTTTCTAGCTGTAAACTTGATTCCGAGGTTTTGTTTAGCACAAAACACATAAACTGTTGCTTGAAGTTACTTGAAAAAGTTAAAAAGAAGTACTACTAAAAATCAAACCAAAAGCTGCAAATGTAGGTTGTTATTGTGAAGTTTACTCAAACCGTTTCTAGCTGTAAACTTGATTCCGAGGTTTTGTTTAGCACAAAACATAAACTGTTGCTTGAAGTTACTTGAAAAGTTAAAAGAAGTACTACTAAAATCAAACCAAAAGCTGCAAATGTAGGTTGTTATTGTGAAGTTTACTCAAACCGTTTCTAGCTGTAAACTTGATTCCGAGGTTTTGTTTAGCACAAAACATAAACTGTTGCTTGAAGTTACTTGGAAAGTTAAAAGAAGTACTACTAAAAAAATCAAACAAAAGCTGCAAATGTAGGTTGTTATTGTGAAGTTTACTCAAACCATTTCTAGCTGTAAACTTGATTCCGAGGTTTTGTTTAGCACAAAACATAAACTGTTGCTTGAAGTTACTTGAAAAGTTAAAAGAAGTACTTCTAAAAATCAAACCAAAAGCTGCAAATGTAGATTGTTATTGTGAAGTTTACTCAGACCGTTTCTAGCTGTAAACTTGATTCCGAGGTTTTGTTTAGCACAAAAACAAAACTGTTGCTTGAAGTTACTTGAAAAGTTAAAAGAAGTACTACTAGAAATCAAACCAAAAGCTGCAAATGTAGATTGTTATTGTGAAGTTTACTCAAACCGTTTCTAGCTGTAAACTTGATTCCGAGGTTTTTGTTTAGCACATAAACACAAACTGTTGCTTGAAGTTACTTGAAAAGTTAAAAGAAGTACTACTAAAAATCAAACCAAAAAAGCTGCAAATGTAGATTGTTATTGTGAACTTTACTCAAACCGTTTCTAGCTGTAAACTTGATTCCGAGGTTTTGTTTAGCATAGCCTCAAACTTTTGATCCGTGGACCTTTTTCTACTCTCTACTTTCCCCATTTGCCTAAATAATAAGCTAGAACCAAGGTAAAGAGACATTAGTAAAGGTAAATACGTGAAAAAATAGCGAAGAATCACGTCATTTCACAGATTATATCTTTAAGGTAAATAGAAAATCGTAACTAAAATCCGTCTTTCTAGCCTCTGCTTCAAAGTGGTATTGAATCTCTTTTTTAATCTGTAGGGTTTTGGTATAAAACAACCATTTTAGATTAGATTTCTCAAGTGTAAGAGGCATGTGCCTCTTTGATGTGATTTAAAAGTTTTTCAATGAGGCCCTATTCATTTTATTCATAGAATAAGCATGCAAAAGTGTAATTTTAATGCTCAATGCTGTGTGATTTTGAGTGATGAATTCCTTAAAACCGTTACTTGGAAGGTAACATATTGCCCATTTTTTGAGTTATCAAGTTTTTGAAATATCGAGCTGATCGAAGTAACTTCTATCTTCTTATTCTTTTCTGTATTTAACATATTTATGTACTTTTTTTAGTTGATGTCTTAACTTTGCCAACCTTAGGGATCTATCACTTATCACATATCTTTAGTAATATTATTCCACAGTACTTTAGTCAATCACTTTTGCTCTGACTTTTCTTCTTCTTTTCCATAGTAAATTTAGAAATTTTACATTTGGGATTACTCTGAAAAAAAAAAAAAAAATCAAAACTTCAGTAGAGAAATTTTCCAATAGCTGAAAATTAGCCAATGAAAAAAAGGTGCAAAATGGAAGATAAAACTTCTGTCAGGTTGTGTCTGTACTGATTTTTCACAAATTAAAAAATTTTTTAGACACTGCCTAGCTGGAACGGCTTGTTTCTTGGGGTGGTAGTAGCCTTGGTTACATTTAAAGTTGCAGAAGCTGTTACTTAAAAAGCAAAGTTTTGTTCTGGCCAACAAAACTCAATGAGATCTAGATCTGGCCAACATGAGATCCGGCCAACAGATCTCAAGATCTATGGACCGCTAAGATGAGCTCTGCTTAGAAGTCTAGTATGTGATAAAATTATTGTAAAACCAAAGTTTGAGCAAATCTTGACTTTGATCTAGAATCAAATAAAAAAAACTTTCTGACAAAGAATTTTTTGAAAGAAAAGTAAAGAGCTATATTAAAACTTGGGACGAGTAGAAATAAGCTCCTATAATGATTCAAACTAAAACGACCAGACATTACTATTAAAGATTAACTGAAGCCCAAAACGAACTGAAATTAAAATAAATAATACCAATAAGCATAAAGTTAACACACACTGATAGAGATGGATAAATAAATACTGAAATGAGTAAAAATTGAGATGATTACTCAAGTCAACTATATTTTTTTAAACATAGACGAAAAAGAAATCGCTATGATGGTAAAGATTACTGGAAAGAACTAATGAAAAAAAACTGAATGTTTAAAATATAATAATATTAGTTCCTGGGAATCTGAGCTGGGAATCTGAGGAATCTGAGTTTAAGAAAGCGGTAAGCGCGCGATAACTGAAGTTTCGTTAATGCTAATGAAATGAAACAAAATAGGGTGGAAATATAATAGTGTGTGTGAACAAAATTGGGCCATATATTTGCACATTAGGGGTGTGGGGTGGGGTAAAGCATAGCATATATTAAATACGTAACCTAACCCAACCCAACCCAGGTACTTTTTATTTCCCCCTAAGCCCCAAAAAAACTAAAATTTAAATATACTACAGACGCCTTTGTTCAATCACTACACATTGGAGATTGCCCGGTTATTATCCTATCTGATCTTCAATACAATTGTCGCGCGCTTATCGCTTTCTTAACCAGTACCGAATTTATTTACTCACCCTTGTCATTATCTATCTAGTGTGATGTGATTATTTTATTTTAATTTATGTTTGTTTTGGGATTCATTTACTCTTTAATAGTAATTTCTTGTCGTTTTAAGTTTGAGCTTCTATAGGACTTTATTTCTGCTCGTCTCAAGTTTTAATATGGCTCTTTACTTTTCTTTGCAACTTCTTTATTGGAAAGTTTTCTTAAAAATCAATTTTCTGTTAGTTTGATGGCTAAAGTTTTATAATTGCTTAATGTAATAATTATTCCTCCAGTTTTCCTGGTTTTTGGCATAAAAATTAAAATATCGGATTCTAATTTAATCTCTTTGTTGCATAATGTAATCTGAGCTTTGTCTACGATTGTGTTTAGTATCCTAATACAACGAAATCGAATTTTGTTCAGTTTATATCAAGGTTTGGTACGGCTCTTGAACTAAGATTTTGGTTTAGCAATAATTTATAGATACTTCACTCGAAATTCTTCTCCCTGGGGGAGTATTTGAAAGATTACGTATGAATGAAATGGCATAAAGGAGTATCAGAGGCGTCACACAGCGGTCTTTGTTTCTGGCTCTTTCCACTATTTCATTTTTGACTTTGATGCGAGTGTTTGTTAGGTTGGTTTGGAAAAGATGCCATTGTGACATCCTGGATGCGCATGATGTCTTGTGATTAAAATTCCATGAAATTCCAAACTTAATGCCTTAGCCGTTCTTGAGATATTTCACACACCATTTTAACAACATGATACACATATCATCTTTTGTTGTAGTTCAACATTCCCTGAAAGTTTCAACTAAATACCATTAGCTGTTCCTGATATGCTGCAGATACGCCCTTTTGGCAACTGAGATGTGCATGGTGTCTTTTAATTAAGTTCAATGTCGCCTTCAACATTCTCTGAAAGTTTCACCTTAATGTCCTTAACTGTTCCTGAGGTATTGCGAGTTACCCCAAAAGTGCACTCAAAGTGAAATATCTACTAAACTAGCTAAGATTAGTTGCTATATTTAAAGGCTAAATCCATTGGCGTTTTGAGTTTCTGTCACTGTTCAATGGGGCTATTATTACCGCTAACAATAACTCATACAGCTCAGCAGCATCGAGCCACCTGTTGCCAACACAGCTGCAACTGCTCCTCCTCCATCCCAATATTTTCAATGTTTCACTCGTTACTCGCTCCTATTGAAGCTCATATCTTCTTCAAATCCTTGCATGTAAACGTCCCAACGTATTTAAGGATGTCTTCCTTTTAGTTTGGTCTTAGATTACTTGCCGAACTGCACGATTGGCCACCTATCATTCATTAGACGTAAGACAAGACCTAACAATCTTGACCTTTTTTCATTATGCAAATTATAAGAAAAGACCTCAATAGTACCTGGGTTTCACTCGTGCTCCCGAGGAAGGTGGTATTCAAAGAACTCTAACGGAGGACGTCTTAAAAAAAATCCAAAGAAAACATATGAATACCAAAAAGAAAAGAAAATCAACTACAAATAGTACTGTAGTCGACCTCAGTGGTCTTTTTTGTTTCCGGAGTTTTATATATTTGTTACCTTTTTTCAAGTTTTGAAATTTCTATCTAAGAAAAACTGATGCTAACAGGTCCCTGATTTTTCCATATTCCGAGAAATAGTGGCCTTGCATCATCTTGACCTTGCGATAAAATGTGGTAAGAAACTCTTTAAGATGTCCAATGTTTATAAGGAAAAAAGGAAACATAAGTATGGGACATAAAGTGGTAGTTGGAGAGATAATATCAATTTTTAGTTTCTTACCTTAAGCTCAAAATGTTGGGGATGTTCTTTTGTGATTCTAGTCGAAATTTGTAACCATTTTTGTCGAAGGTGCAAAAAAAATGATGAAAAAGATCCATCAATAACAGAATCTATAAAAATAGACCTGGTTTGCCGCCAGGGACTTATAGCATGGGATCGCCGACATGAGGTGACACAGCTTAGCTCGGTTTAATTGATAATATCAGCATTTGTTTCTCCCTTTCCTACGGTATACTATTGATTAAACTATATTTGTGTATTAAAACACTATTTTTACATCACCTTTTTAAAAAGGTTATTGGAAGGGTGTGCTGGACAAGTGGAATTTTAAGCTACCCTTACGTGCCTATATTTACCACTACAAACCTATGTTAAAGAGATGAGCATTATTTATTCGCGAATACTTTCTTGCAAATTTACGCTTTTATGGGCATTGGATTCCCCCTCCCCACATAGGTTCAAAGGAGTTGGACCGTGAGGGATATAGCTTTGAATTCCCCTATAGGTTGGGCATTGGTTCCCCCCTCCCCACATAGGTTCAAAGGAGTTGGACCGTGAGGGATATATAGCTTTCTTGTGTTTAATAAGTGGATTTCCCTGGACGTTGATGATTACTGCCTCCATAGTGTTTTTTTAGCTACATTTTGTGTTTCTTGGGACCATTGAGACCAACTTCATTAGGGTTTACCCCCCCCCCCCCCCCCCCCCCCCACCCCCGATACTCTTAGTATGCATGTATGGCCTACAGGAAAAACTGTCTGATCCTACTAAAAGCCAGACCTTTTTGAATCTATGCCCCATTCCACTTCGGGATCTTCAACTGTACAAAATAGCGTGCTAAGTTTTAAGCCTAGCACGGTATTTTTTGCTATTTTGATATATAATATTTGCTCTATGATATTTTTTTTCAGCTGTTTGTCGAAATTTCCTGTTGCTCAGAAGAGTATTTGAATCTATGTTTGGGTGCAAATCTGATCCAACCACTGTTAACTGAGCTCTCTGGACAAGACCTTTTAGTTCAACTGAATATTCTAGAATTACTAAGAAGTTTTTCTTTGCAAAGGCACACAATGCTTTATCTAATCAATCAAGGGATTATGGACCAAATGAACCAAGCGGTGGCTACAAGGAATGAGAATCCAACGTCTAACTTTTTAATGAGTGGTAAATATTAGAAATATTTTAATTTTCATTGTTACTCTTTTTTTTGGGGGGGGGGGGAGATTCCTTTAAAAAGTTTCCTAATACAAGTATTTTCGCTTCGGACTCACCTGGTGCAGAATTTTGAGACTGAATCTTCTTACTATTTTCTCGTAACCACTTTCGGGTTCTCATTTATTTTCTCATTAATGTAAAAACGAAGAACAACATGCATTCTACAGCTATAACAGAGTTAATACAGTGAAAAAAACAAAAACTTCAATTTTGAAAGATTTTATGAAGATCGTTTCCTTAAACTTTGATTTTTCCAAATCTGCTTCCATTCAATAAAAAAGAATACAAAAGAAATAGAGATGGTAAAGTGCTGAAGATAATAAAAAGAGAGAGTAACAAGAGAAAAAACCTCGCCAATTATTCCTTGAAAATAGAGTACAATTGCAACTTATTGAAGATTGATCAGAACCAATAACCAACTCACTTAATCAGAAGTAGTTATTTCTAAGAATCTAACGAGGTTTAGCGTTTATAAAAACAGGGTGTGTATTAGACTCTGTATACGTGCTATGGGCTGCAGCACTTATCGATGGAAAATGAGATGACCTGACAGGTTTACGTAGCTTCAATCATGCATGGTCTTTTATATGAAGCAGGATGCACTAAAAAGGGGTCCGTTTTAAATAAACATCGTAGAAAAAGTTCTTTTGCAGGGACCCGCCTTTTCAGTCACAGTCTTGATAGAGAAATATGTATTTAAGTTTGCGTATTGTAAAGACAAGTTCACATCTTTGGTCTATTTATACCACAAAAACCAGGATTTTGTATAATTTTTCTTTTAGTTGTTACACGAACATTCAGGTAAAAAGCCTTGCGCAACGTGTTTATCGACAGTGTTGCCATGCTGACCTGTGAAACAAAGCAAAAATGAGCGGATACTGTTTCTGTAAATTTTACGATGCTTTTTATTTATAAATATTCAATCATGAACAATCTTTTCATCCTCTCACACAGTTATTTACTGTTTACTTAATTGGCTTGAACTGGTTCAATGCCCTCAAGGTTAGCTCTTAACTTTTGATAAACGCTTTTATGACACTGAATAAGTGTCAAAAATCTAGATTTTAATCTTGGAATTTGTGCTCTTTAAATAATTTAATTTTTGTGCTTTAAATAATATAAACATCATGTAATAGAAGTGATATATTCAGAATCAGAAGAAAATAATGATTCTATTGATTATGAATAAAGATTGAAACTCTAAGTTAATAAATAAAACAAAATAGGATGATTGGTCTTTCTAACATGCTCCTGTGGGTAAGTCAATTAACTAATAATTTAAAGTGTTTAATCTTGAATGATTTTAATAACAAACGTACTAATGCATAGCTTAGATTTTAACTCTTCATTATTTATTTTCTATTCCTATCTGATAACAAGATTTTAGGGTTATATTCTTGCTTAACTTTACTCATTCAATCACTACCTTTTTACCCACTCTATACTTCCCAAAAACACCGGTAGTGTTTGTCTTTTGCGTCAGTAATCAGGAAAGTTACACTTTCTAGTGATCCATTATGACATATTTTTCCGCTCATTTTCTGCTGATTTTTCATACACATTTTTTTATTTTTAGCCAAACAAATAAGAATTCCTATGGGGATAGGTCCTTTTATAGACAGTGAAAAGTAGATACAAAAGTTACTGAATATTTTCTGTACTGGATATTACAGAAAGGCAGTGTGGTCTTGAAAAAAATACTGACGTCGCATGTATGAGGATGTTAGACCAAGCATATTTTATAACTTTAAATTCAGCAATATTTCTTTTCCAAAGAGAAGAAAAAAGAAAATTTTACCGCCTTCATTATAAATTCATCTTACATTTAGGCAATATTCAAGAACTCAAGACTGGGAAAGAACCTAGTTAATGAACTCTCTTAGCCAATGGACCGGAAAACTATTTGTGACCCGGAAGTAATTGTTTTGTTCTGTATAAATATAGTTTGTTTTAATTTTAATACTCTAGTATATCTGCTGATGACGATCAATGATGTATTTGATCGAAATACCTGTAAATTTTGTATTACCTACGTCGTATATATCGGGATGATAGACTAAGCAAGTGTATAACTGTAAATTCAGCAATATTTCGTCTGCAATTGGAAGGAGATTGTGCCATCTTCATTAAAAATTCAACTTTCATTTCGGCAATATTAAAGAACTCAAGACTGAATGAACCTATCTTCCAATGAGCAGGAAACTATCTATGACCCAGAAGTAAATTATTTTGTTCTATGTAAATAAAGTTTACTTTAATTGTAATACTTTAGTTTATCTGCTGATGACGATCACTGATGTATATGATCGAAAATCTAGAGCTTTTTGTATCTGTTTTTCACTGTCTTATAAAAGGACTTATCCCAATCTGAAATTTAATTTGTTTGAAATATGATGGTCGCCGAAATTTAAAAAGCTTTAAGTGATATTCTTTAAATATTCTTTAGTGATATTGTTTTAATTGTAACACTTTAGTTCCGCTGCTGACGATGCTCACTGATGTATGTGATCGAGACACCGATTCACTTTTGTATCTGTTTGTCTCTGTCTAACAAAAGGACCTATCCCTATTGGAACTCTTACTTTGTTCGCTAGAAAGGCAGTGTGGTCATGGAAAAAAAATTTAGCTTTAGCGGCCGCTAAGTTTCCAGAGCTGCATGACGGTATATGGAGCTATTTTTCATTGAAAATTTAATTATCGGCTTTTCCTAATTTTTATAAGACGTAAATGGCTGTGTAAGTTTCCACTGAAAACATTAAAAGAATCAGGTTTTATTTTAAGTATCCATGGTACTCTGATGATTTTTCCACTTAAAATCTACTTTCAGTAGATTAGTACAAAATTAAATATACCAAAAGTATTTCATTTAATGTACATAGTGAGTAAATACTATTAAATGAGCATGCTATTATAGATACATTTGAAATTTCGTCAGAAATTATGAACCAACTCTAAAATAGTACAAACTGTTCATTGTCGGTGATATTGTGATGATTTCATAACTTTGTACGAGGTATTATTCACCAAGGTCCTTTATAAGAATGGTAATGATAGTGACTGTGGTAATTACAGAGGCATCAGCTTGATTTCTGTAGAAGGAGTTTCTGATTATAATGATACTGATTAGATTAAGAGTTGCTGTATTTAAAGCTTTATGAAAATAAGAGCGTAGTTTTATGAACAGTAGAGGATACGTCTTCCAAATTTTCACTCTTAGATGTAATATTGGGAAGTATTCTTAATAGTCAGACCCTTTTAAATCCTATCATATAGAATCCTTGGTTTTACAGAATATGAAATACGCGTTTGATTCAGCTGGTAAAAAAAACTTTAATGGAGGTCCTGTCCTTGTATGGTGTACCAGATTAGTGCATTAAAATAATTAGTGCTATCTACGAGAGTAATATTGCTCTGGTTAAGAGGAAAAGAGAAGTTAGTAGTTGGTTTGGTGTTGAATCAGGAGTTAAGCCATGTGGCACCCTATCCCTGTTTGCCCTAAGGAAGACGGCCAAAGCTATGAAAGGGTATGAAATCAAATGAAAAAGAAACACTCTCCTAGACTTAAGTTATGCAGCTGATTCGATTGTCCTAGAAAAAAAAAAAAAAAGACGAGTTAGCAAAATGAACGAGTTTTTTGAATTTTTAGAGTTCAGGGTACAAGAATGGGTTTGCAAATTAATTTAATTATTGATTAGAAATAAATGGGGATGAAAAGTTGATGTCAGATAACGAGAATTTTGATCAAGAGGAGCTTCACTTGCGAGGAATAGTCACATCGAATCTAACGATTCGATGTGACTATTCCCGTCGTTTATTTTCTACCGCAGATTTCTTATCCATTATTTTTATTATGTGATTCGTTGTGATGCTTGTTGCTGCATGTCTTCTTGCCGCAGCTCTTGTTGTGCTTCATTTTATTTCTTCATTACCTCAGACATTTTTTCCCAGTCCTTTGCTTTAGCTATTCGCATTCGTTTAAAAGCTTGTGTAATTTTGCATGACGTCATAGATACCAACAAAAAAAAAAAATCTTTTCCAGCATTCCCCCAGTGGTTCTATTTTTTCTTTATTTACGTTTATATC
Source organism: Artemia sinica (assembly GCA_027921565.1). NCBI lineage: Eukaryota > Metazoa > Arthropoda > Branchiopoda > Anostraca > Artemiidae > Artemia > Artemia sinica. Next base: position 32,634,745 of record CM051269.1, read on the forward strand.
AGCATACTCATTGTGTTATACTCTATTTTTAAGCCATGAGGTATCAATTCAGCAATCTCAATTGAATTAAGAAATTAAGGTGTGAATTCAATTATGCATAAATTGAAAATGAATATGTGTTGCCTGATTGTGTTGGATGTGATGCTGATTGGCGGTATTCATTTATTGTTCGTTGTTAGTTACAGAATCTATATGTATTTTTCCTTTTCAAGGCATTACAAAGCTATTTGGAGTTGTTGCTCACCTGGAACCGAAAGCTGTTCTTCAAAAATATCCTGCTTTTACAAGTTTTCTATTTGACACCATTACCAGTCGTGACGCTAATTATCTGTCTATATCAATGGAAACCTTTGGATTCATAGGCGAAACATTAGAGGGAAAAGTTGCCCTCTCTGAATTTGGTGATGGAGCATGACTTTATTATATCTATTAATAGTAAGCGTCACGGTCGGGTATCAGTTCATTACCTTATTCCTAGGCTACTGCCTAGGAATTAAAAGTCATTCAGCTTTCCGCAGTTGGAAAAATGACCATTTGAGACCTGCATTATGCAGAGTTGCCATCCAAATTATTCGTTATTTTGAATAATTATTTTATTTCCTCCCTAAAAATATGTGTCCATGTATTGTTTTTTTTTTTCTTTTTGTTATTTTTTGCTGCTTAGAAAGAGTTTTTCTTAAATTTTTAGCCTTTAGGCCTATAAATACTTTAGGTTCAAATATAAAAGAAGTCACATTTGAAATCAACTCAAACTGATTCAATAATTCAAACGGTCTTTTAAAAGATCTAGCTAGATCTTTAACATAAAGTACGGTTTTCAATTGTGTTTTGTTATGTTTTATGTTATCCCTGAAGGTAATAATTAAAATGTAAATTTTGTTTGGTTTGTTCTGGCGTCTAAATCGTGTTTTTCTGTTTTTGCTGTATAGTGTGTGTTTTTTATTGCATTTTTATGTTTATTGAATTACTGCTTTAACGACCTAGCCTCTAACTTTCAGGTTTTTCTAAAATTAGCTCGTATATATACTGAATTAGGACTTGCCTTATTTTTCCTATTGGATTTGTTTTTTCAGTACGCGACTCGTAATACTCGAAAAATACTCGAAAAGTTGTCATATCCCCAAAATTCTGGAATTGGTATATATCATGAGCCATTTTTTTCAGAAAACGTGATACATTGATTTGCATATCAAGCTAAATAATAAAATCATTTTGTCTTGTTTTCTAAGTTTATTTTCTTGCAACGGGCCAATTTTCTAGTAACACCACTAAGAAAGGAGCAAAGGGTAAGCCCGAATTTCCTCACCCAAGAAAGATCTATTAAAGTTTAGTAGGGTCAGGTGTGATGCCGCTCCTCCGCCTGGCTCTCAAACTTTCAAAATCGAGTAAAAAATTCCACCGAAACCACGAGCAAAAATGATCAGACATAGATGGCAGAACTTTTGGACACGTATGAAAAGGCTCCTTTTAGGATCTGTTAATTTTTCTGCTTATTAGTTTAAAAAGATACAGTAAGATAAAATATTCCAAGAAGATATAGTAGTATACCGCACTTCGTTCCAAATGTTTATAGTCCGCGTTGCTCTTTATGGCCGGAGAAGGTCAAGAAGAAGATGGTTTTGGGACTACTGTTGATGGTGGGGTATGGGGTATGGGGAGCTGAATGATTATTAAAATCTAAAGAGTAAAAAATGTGTTCTCTTTTTATGTGCCTCCAAATAAGGCAAAGGTATGAATAAGCACGTTTGGCTCTCTCCGGAAGGAAACACTAAAAAGAATGGGTGGGGGGATGTTGTACGGGGTAATAATACATTGTGCTTTGTTTAAAGCGACTATATTACGCGTTTATGTAATTTTGCTAGTTCGTGTAAACGTTTAAATGCGTGTTAATAGTTTAAGCTTATTCGATGTGTTTAAAACGTGTAACACGTTAAAAAATATAACAGTGTTTAACAAAAAAAAGAAAATAAAATAAAAAAATAAAAAGAAAAAAAAAAAACATGCTTTACTAGTTAAACCGTATTTTTAACTTGTTTTAGTGTATTAAAAAATGAGTAGCAGAACATGTTTAGAAATTGTTTAAAAGTGTTTTTAACAGCTTTTGTAAGATCCCCTCTAGCTCATTAGTTATGACCTTCCCTTCGCTACGTTTTCTCCTCGCTTACCTTCCCTTCGCTACGTTTTCATCTCGATCCCGGAGGAAATCATTTTTTTTTTTAACATCTTACATTTCAACACGTAACATTGTGCTTTTGTGGTAAGAAATGGGGAAGGTGCGCGAAATGATCAAGAGGGCTAAGGTGGATTTTTTTTTTTTGGGGGGGAGGGGTATTTTTGTGGTAGAGTGATCAGGAAGAACTAAAAAATCAGAGTTGAGATACAAAAAATTAGAATAAATGATTGCAAAGATTCCTAGGCTCTGGCTCAAATATAAGCGAAAAACACCGTTTTTTTGAGCAGTGGCAAGAATTATGTATAGCACGAAAATATCCAAAATATATTTTGGGTATTTGGCTATTTGGCTATTTGGATATTTGGCCATGTTCGTCAATCGAGTCTGAAGTCACCCTTTTCCATGATTAATTAAAAAAAAAAACACTTTTCGAAAAAGAAGTTCTTTAAAGAAAGTAAAGGCCATATTAAACTTAAGATCAGAAGAAATAGAAACATACAATAACCCAAATTCAAAATGACAAAATTATTTTGCTATTGAAGTATAAACAAAACCTAAAATGAACAGAAATGAAATAAACAGTCATGACAGAAAACATACAACAGGCACTAATATAAATGAATAAATAAATGTTAAAACGAGTAAAGCTTACATTGAATATGCAAATCAAGCTTAAAATGAACAAAAATATTTTGCTATTGAAGTATAAATGAAACCCAAAACGACAGAAATTAAATAATAATCAATAGCAAAGAAACATACAGCAGGTACTAATATAAATTTATAAATAAGTCTTAAAACGTTTGTAAAACCTAAACTGAATATGCAAATTAAGCTTAAAACGAACATAAATCACTACAAATAAGAGTTTGGGTAATGCCTCCTTCCCTAACGGTAAAAGTCTAAAACTTACTGCGTCATGATTTTTTATTTGCTATGATTGTTCATTTAATTTCTGTTTGTTTTGGGGTTACATATGTACTTCAATAGCAAAATATTTTTTGTTCGTTTGGTGTGGTATGGCAAAAAAAAAAATAAAAATAAAAAAAAAACTTGGGCAAAACCGAAGTGTTGCTCCCGTGTGTAAATTAGGTTATATAAGATTTAGAATTCAAAACGAACATAATTCATTATGAATAAAAAATGGGAATCTAAAACAGACAGAATTTTATTGCATAATTTATTCAAACGTAAAAAAACAATTGTCACAATTGAGTTGGGTTTTGTAACATTCCCCCCCCCCCCCCAAAAAAAAACAGTGCCAAACGACGTAGGGAGCAATTTTGCTTTACTGAATACTAAATGGATCGTTTTAATTGAGAGTTTTGTTTAGCCAATGATTTTATATACATTAGCAATTCATCAGAGAGCCATAAGGCTTCAACCTATAATTATTTATTTTTTGCCAGAGCCATTTCATATGGAAGGGGTGGTTATGAATACTTCGGACGGGACTCTTCAAATTGGAAATTGAACGTTCTAGTGCCCTTTTTAAGAGTCAAAAGTGATCAAACTGGTACCAGCCCTCCTCCCTTGCCCTCCCAAAAAGAGAGATCTGATAAAAATTTTGAGGTAAGAGATTTTCTTCAAAATAGACTAAAGTCAAATTACTGTGACTCCGGGGATAATATAACCCCCACAGCCCCTGTGGAAAAGACAATAAGTTTTGTAAATTTCCCATTGTTTATATATAAGGTTTATTATTGGGAAAAAGGGACATGTTTGATCATTGGTCTCCAAAAAGGCTTAGGGTATTCCGGTAAAACTTTTCGGAGATGCTAAGGGGATGTCGAACAAAAGCTGGTTGTTAAAAAACCCATCAGTAATATCTAAGAAATAGCTGAGGGTGTTAAGTTAAAACTTTCAAGGAATGTTAAGGGGGATGTTGAAGGTGATCAGAGGGCAACCAGCCCCCTTGTCCTTTTTGGATACTCCTCCTCTGAAAACTGATCGAAATTTTGTAAAACCCCATTTGGTTCAAAATAGTCAAAAGGTCTAATAACTATGCCTTCGGGATGCCATTCGCGTCACAGCCTCTGGGGCAAGGATTGCAAATTATGCAATTAGCCCATTGTTTTGCATACAGGACTTATTATTGGGGAGGGGGGAGTGTTTGATCCTGTGGTGTTCGAAAAGTCTAGAGTGTTAAAGTGAAACGTCAAGAATGTTTATGGGTATGTAGAGCTAAATCAAAAGACACTATGTGCATCCAGGTTACCAAAAGATTTATCTGCAATGTCTTAAGAACGGCTAAGGGCATTAACTTGAAACTTTCAGGGCCTCTACTATTATTGTAAATGCCACCAACTCACGACTGCGACTCCTTGCAACTGTGACTGCTTGCAACTGCGGCAACTTTCAGGAATTTTTGATGGTCATGTTCAATAAAATTGAAACACTATATGCCTGCTGGTTGTCCAAAGGCCCTATCAGCTATATCTCAGGAACGGCTGTGTGTACTAAGTTGAAACTTTCAGGACATGTTGAAGGGAATCTTGGAAAGTATTTGAAGGGCAAATCCCCCTCCTCCTCCTTTTTAGATGTCTGCTCCGCCTACACTGTTCGAAATTTCAAAATGGCCACTTTGTTCAAAAGAGTCAAACGGTCTAATAACAGTGCCTCTGTGGATGCCTTCTCCTCACAGCCCCCAGGGCAAGGGTTGTAAATTTTTGCGATTTTTCCGTTACTTACATACAGGGTTTATCTTGGGAAAAGGGGAGGGAATTTTTGATCCTGGGTGTGTTCAAAAATGCTTTAGGCTATTAAGGTGAAGCTTCTGGGAACATACAAGGGGACATTGAACTAAATCAAAACTACTATGCACAATAAGGTTATCGAAAAGGCTTATCTGGAATATCTTAGGAATGGCGAAGGGTATTAACTTGAAACTTGCCACTACTACTACTGCTACGACTACTTGTGATTGCGACTATTTGGACTGCCAGTATGACTACTTGTGACTACAGGCAACTGTGATTACTTGTGACCTCGACTACGACTACGTTCTGCTGGGACGGCGACTGCTTATGACGGCTACTTCGACTAATTTGACTGAGACTGTGACTACTTCTACTGCGACTGCAACTACTTTCGACTTTGAATTCTTGCAACTTCGACTGCTAGTGACTGCGATTACCTGTAACTGCGCCTGGGACTAAGAATATTTGCGGTAGTGATTTTGACCACTCGCGACTACGACTACTTAGGACTGCGGACTACTTACGACTGCTACAACTAGCGAACGTGACTATTTACGACTTTTTCTTTGGACTGACGACTTATGACTGCGAATACTTGCTACTGTGACAGCTTGTGAATGTGACTGTGACTACTTGTGACTGCTACAGTGGTGATCTGCGATAGAGACTATTAATCACTGCGACTGCTTTCCACTGTGACTATGACTTTTTGTGACGGCGAATGCAACGGTTTGCGACTGTAACTGCTACTGCTTGTGACTTTGACTGCTACTACTAGTACTTTTACTACCTATTGGATACAACCAAAACTATTGAACTGAACAAAAAATGTTTAAGTGCATTCAGCTTGTCAAAATAGCGTAGCGCATACAGGTTGTCAAAAGGGATCATCTGCAATATGTCCGAAATAGCTAAGGTTATTACGTCGAAAATCCTAGGCAGCGCAATAGTGCTGCCTAAGTAAAGAATGATGTTGACCACAATGGTTATATATATATATATATATATATATATATATATATAGATATATATATATATATATATATAGATATATATATATATATATATATATATATATATATATATATATATATATATATATATATATATATATATATATATATAGATATATTAATATAGATAATATATATATATATATATATATATATATATATATATATATATATATATATATATATATATATATATATATATATATATATATTATATTATATATCTATATAGATATATATATATATATATATATATATATATATATATATATATATATATATATATATATATATATATGTATATATATATATATATAATATATATATATATATTTAGTTTCCTGTTTCTAGTTTCAAAAATTTGGGCCGGTTTTAAATTGACTTAGTTTTTGTATATGTTAATAATATAAAATCTAAGGCCAGTGCCTTTGATTCTTTATTCATTATGGGAATGATTTTTATACTCACCTTTAGCTTTGAATAAACCATGCAACCTAGATCCTCAAGCAATAATTTTGGCCAATCCTATGCTGGTCCGGCTTGTTTAAATTTGACAGTGTCGGCAGGAAAATCCAAATAAAAACACAAATACTATTGTTATGTACTGATACCAAAACTGTTTTCAAATCACGGGATTAACTCATAAAGCGATACATACTTAAGGTATACCACCATGCCCCTAAAGATTATAAAATTATACAGGTTAACAATGTTTATATGGTTATGATTTCATGACGCGCAACATTGCTACATCTGTATTAAAACTTTTCTTTTCTACGAACCCACTGTGTTGAAATAAGCTAGTTGAATTGCTAGTTGGTCAGTGCTCTTTAAGCTGCACATCATGTAGCCCTTAAAGATCTATTCTTAGGCTTCTTGACGGGTCTGATTAATTTTTTTTGGCTTCAACTAAGGTTCTCTCTCACTTGTGGGTCGTGGGGGATACCTAGGGACTGAATGAACTCTGATCAGTGTCGTCACTTAAAACAGCTGTCTACAATCATCCATTCGATATAACGAGTCAAGGATGAAATACATGGAAGACGCACAACACATTACTAAGTCTGCACTAAACGTAGACTATGATTAATGATTTTAAATACATATGAACAATGATGGAAATTTTACATCATTTTCGGAATATATACTTATTCGTCTGATCGTCATTAGAAAATCTCTCAATTTTTCCGCTTCCTGATTGTGATTTGATCATGCCCTCACTAATCATTTACGTGCTTTAGGAAATCAAATGGACGAAGTGTTTTCAGTTTTTGGAAGTATTTTACGGAGCTCACCCAATGAAAAACAAGAATTAGATGTTATCAATGTCCTTACAAAATTATTTGATTTAAAGGTAAGAATAGCTTACATGAACGTAATTATGAATGACTAACTTCTGACCGGTGGTTTGCTTTATTAAGGCACATAAGAAAAAAATAAAAACGAATGATGAGATCCTTGAAAAAAGAAGATTGACCTTATATTTATTCTTCGCGCAAAAATTTAGGCAAGACGTTGGTATTTCCCTCTTCGCTACTGTCAATATAGGCACCAGTTTCCCTGCCAAATCTTTGCTAGTTTACCCCTAATCCCCCCTCTTCGTCCCTTCATTGTAGAACGAAAGTATGGGACAGAGAGTAGCTCCCTTTATGGATTTTATTTCGAATGTAATAGGCCTGCTGATCTTTGCCCACTTATTATTTAATAATTAGTTTTGCTTCTTTGTTTTTTTGTCTTAACGTTTGTTTACTCTCATGTTTTTTCTTGATGTTTATATATTTTGATTTTCCACATTGTTTCGATTTTTATTTTTTTTATATATAATTACATTTAGTTTAACTGGGGATAAAAGTCGGCACGAAACACGGACGTCTCTAAAATGGAATTCGGTGGAAGGGGGACGCCAATAAAACAGGCAAATTAGTATAGCAATGGACTTGAACCC
>CM051269.1:32647574-32652895 GCA_027921565.1 Artemia sinica
ATAGATATATATATATATATGATATAGAAGAGATAGATATATGTAGAGGATAAATATATGTATAGAGATATGATAGATGAATATAGTACAGATAGGGTAGATATATGACTATATCTATATATATATATATTTATATATAGATAATATTATAGATAGAATAGACGTATATAAGAGATATGATATAGTATGATATATTATATAATTAGATATGATATATATAGTATATATAGATATTTATATATATGTATATATATATATATACATATATATAGATATAATTATATATATATATATATCATATAGATAGATAGATATAGATATAATATATAAATATATATATATATGATATATGATATATTATATATATATAATAGATACAATACATAGATATAAAATATATATAAATAATATATTTATATATAGATATAGAGATATATATATATATGATATAGATAGAGTATATATATTATATATATAAAGAGGTATATGTAGATAATGGATAGTATGATATAACATATTACATATCGTATATATATATAGATATAAGATAATATATATATAGTATAATATATATATATATATATATATATATATATATATATATGATCTATATATTAAATATATATTATATATATATTATATAGATAAATATACATATATATAGAATATATATATACTATATATATATATATTATAGATAGATATATATATATTGAGATATATATATAGATATAGATAGATAGATATATAGCTATATATATACTAGATATAGATATATATTATATATAATATATATATATATATATATATATCTATATATATATATATATATATATATCTATATATATAATATCTATATATATATCTATATATATATATATATATATATATATATATACTATATAAAATATCTCTATAGTATATCTATATCTATATATATAGAGTATATATATATTATATATATACTATATATATAATATATCTATATATATATATATATATAATATATATATAGTATATATATATATATATATATATATTATATATATATAGATATATATATATAGATATTATATATATATTATATACAATTGAAATCGCTGTCTCAAGATCTCAGAAAATCGCTTTGAAATTCCAGGTTTCAAATCCCCAATAGTAGCTGAGGGAATGCGTAGTAAGAAACACAGTCTCATGCTGCTTTTGAACTGAGTCTGTGAGACTGAAGAAACTAGTATTTTGTATTTAACTTATTTCCAAGGGTCAGCAGGTTAAAAACTAGTTGCGTAACTTTTTGTCTTTGTAAGTTCAGCTAATACGTTACCTGTGAAGGGTGCTTTTGCGAAAGAATCTGCCGGACGGGATATTATTAACGCTTCGAGAGTTTGAAGCTGCGAAAACACAATAACTAATTTTGGATTTTACGAGGGTCGCTGGTGAAATTTTTGAGCAATCACTATTTTTGAAAATGGAAATCGCTATATTCCACTGCTCTAAGGGTGCATTGTAAGAAGAGACCTTTCTGACAAATTAGGGCCGTTTTATAGCACTAAGATCTTACATCATAAAATCTTTTCATCTTTCTGCAAAATTATCGTTTTTCAATCATCTTGTTTAAGATCTTACAGCTCACGATGTTAGCAAAAAGCGTGAAAGACGCCATGTTCTGCCATATAGAACAAGTGATGACGAGAATTGATGTTATAATCCATCATGTTCCAGCCAGCTGATCATGAGCAGAATGATGAAGAGTTTGCCATAAACAAACAGCAAAAGTTGTAGTCTTTGTTCAAAGATTTCACTTTAAGCGTTTTCTGACAAAAGATGTAAGATCTAGCACATGGGGGATGAGTGAAAAAAAAAAGTCCATATATTAAACGCTTTTGCGAATTTGGACTTGTGACTTATTTACCATCGTTAGTAGTATTGACCCAAGGTGCGTTCGTTTATGGCATCCTTGGTCTGTAGTTTACTAAGATGGATTTAGTTCTGGGGGGGGGGATGCGCAGCAAAAAAGACAACCAAATTGCTATCAAAGAACAAAAAAAAAAAAATCATACAACCAGAGACAGTACCATTCTAGAATCAAAAATTAAAGGAATCACTGGACTGACTGGGATTTGGTTCAGCATCGTTTCGATTTAAATTGAGCGCCTCAAAAGTAAAACTAAAAGTAGTTAAACGGAGTTATGATGGTAGCTCATCATTTTAAAGAACGACGAGCTTAAGAAGCACATTCAAACAACGGCTTATAAAGTGACAAAGTAAACCGAGGTTTTACAAACGAAAACTGCTTAGTCATAAAACCAAGGATTCGGATTTCATAGAAAACGACGAAAACGAAACGCAGCAATGAGCATCGCAAAACTGGGATGACAACAAAAAACTTATTATTAAAAGTCTTTTATCACCAAAACCTTAAAAAAAGCGGAAACAATTCTCGCAATCGCATAAAATCGGGAAAAAATCACATTTTAGACAAATGATGTAAATAAAATCAAACCCTGGTCACAATTTCGAGAAAAATAAATGCGGCTGCGCTGCATCTGGGAAGAGTTTTAAAAAAATCCAAAACTAAAAAGACATTGGATCAGTAATGTAGCTGCTTGGTACTTTCGTCCTTTATGTCGGTTTTTTTTTAGTTTTGAATATAATTTGAAACTTTTTCTCTTATTTATGTTTCCTTTAAGCTGGTAGCCCTTCCCGCCTTTTATTTTACCCTCCAGCTTCTGTTTTGAAATTTTAAAAAAATTGTTGATTTTCATCAATTCGCGTTTGCTATGGTAAAATATTGAAAAGTGTCGTAAATCTTAATTTTTTTGAATTAATAATTGTTTCAGAAACTAATAACCACTTGATATTATCTATGGCCGTTTCCTCTATTGATGCAAATGTGTTGTTTTTTTCCGTAATTTTGTTTCGTTGACTGTTGGAGTTTTTTTGCAACTTTATGCTGTTATATTTTACACTATTCAAATTTGCTAAAAAAAAAGAAAAAAAAAGAAAAAAAAAAAAAAAAAAAAGAAAACGAGTATCAGCTCTGCCTGAAAGCTTTGATTCTTGTGCGAGGCAAAACCGTAATTAAGCTGTTATTACCTGGAACATCAATTTCACTATGCTGACCTGTGTTTAACATCCGCAAACACAGGCCCAACTTCCAGAGCTATTTAGGCCTCCTATAAAAGATGCAGGCTGTTTTTTCTTCGCAAAGAATTGGCTGAATTTCGTTTTAAGGTAAAAGAATGCATTAGTGCTTTTCGCCTGCCAATTCCGTTGAAATTTAGCCTATATAGCAAGTCATTATGCTTAGTTTTAAAATTCTGTTGAGAAAAACACTTCAAGGGTGATGATTTAAGTCCGTTTACACAGTCATAATAACATGTTTTACACTTAAATTATTGTTGACGGGTAATGCAGTGCCAAAAATTGGCAATGATTTTCTTGAATATGAAAAATTTTCGTAGTTTGCCTTCGTACGAGTGTTGGACGAGAAATGTCTTTTACTTGCTTTATTTTGTTTATTACTCTGAGGACTAAAACTCAAAAAAAACAGAAAAATATGCACAAAAGATCAACATGGACGCTGTAAAATTTAACCTTATTACTAAACTACTCGGGATTGTTTCACAGAGTTCATTAAAATTTGTTTTTGCTATTTACTAGGGTCAAATTGAGTCAAAACGATTTTCTTCAATAATGGATCCTGGTTCAGAAACTGGAAAGGAAAGCCTTTTGAAACTATTATCAATATTTTGTAAGCAGCCCTTTGAAGAGCTTCGTCAACCAGCTTTGAAAATCCTCAGGTCCTGATGAGAGCAGCTTGGTTAGTCAAACATCTCGCGAACTCGCAGCATGGTGCGTATCTAATCTTTTACGACTTCTCTGCTTTATACCCAATCTTTTTGCGATTCTTTTTGTCGTAACATTGAGGTGCTATTAGTCCTACGATTTATAATTTCCAGCTATATTACTATGATTAGATGAAGAGAGAGAAGAAATAATGAAGAGAGAGAGGAGGGTTCGGGGGTATGTGGGGGGGCCCATCACTAGATCCACCAATGACCTTGCTTGCATAATTTGCGCTAGCTTATTATTAAGCTTTCATATGGCAAGCAAGAATTTTGCATATGCCAAAACAAATGATTTTCAGTATTGCGCATTCTAGGATTTTCTGGAAAATATTTATTGAAGAATCCGCGCGTATTAGCAATGACCTAGGCATAAAGCAGGTAGTTCGAGAAGCACTTGAAAATCAGACTGAAGATTCCTAAGAAATATTTACTAAAGAGGGGACTTGGGGAATTTCACTAAATGCTTATGCACACAATTTAATAACAAACGATCTTACAAAATATTTTAAAACTAGTAGACGTAAACCAGAACCAGTCACAAAATACCTTGAAGTAGCTGCAAAAAAGATACAGATTAGCAATTAAAAACGTATGTTTTTAAGATGTTATTCTTTCAATTTTAATGAATAGTCTTGTTTTACCTCACTTTATTTATCAGTCCTGGTTGAAGTCGCTGAAGTAAGGATACTTGGGACTGTTTTTTAAAAAAAAATTCATTTTTAGTCTTTATTGTCACAATGTTGTTGCAAGTCTTTCTTCTTTCAATCTTTTGTTTTGCTGAGGACGCCTTGATATATGGATGGAAGATCATCCATTCAAATTAGAATTCCGCTGTTCTTACGAAAAAAAATTCCTATTCTTCTTCTTTTTTTGATGTTTGTTACGGAAACGGCAGTGTGGTCATTCGTCGCTATTTCTTTTTTGTAGAACGGGAGGGGTTTTGAGTTTTTTTTTTCTAATTCTTCATTCAGTTGTCGTTTTGGCAGTAAGGCATAGTTAGCTTCGTTTTTGTTTCTTTTTTATTGTTTTTTTTGTTTTTTTGGTGGTGTTGTTGTTTGTTGGATTTTTTTTTGAAGAAAATTGACCTCGCATAGGCTTTGAGCGTAGCTAACAGAATTTTAAGGCCCCTTCTGCTTTTGAATATTTTGTCTAATACACCTGTAGAGCTTTGCATTATTACACCAGACCAATATCTTCGTGTTCTTTTTTTTTATCTCTTCAACGTTTTGTATATCCTTATTCCCTAGACGCTTGATTCGTTCTTATTGTTTTCCTGCATCCAGGTGGAATATCGATGCACCAAGCACGCTACCCATGAAAAAATCTAATGCGCTTATTTGTCTCTGGTTTAAATATTCTCGGAGTAAGCTGCATTTAGGTCCTGCTTTGCTAAGGTTGAGATAGGAGACGGACCGTACTGTCTAAATATGTTGTTCGTGATGATAGTGCCACAATCTTCAAGTAGCTGAGTTT